>KN837430.1:4753-15076 GCA_000827215.1 Sphaerobolus stellatus SS14 | reverse complement strand
TGGTCCTCAACACTTTTTCTATTTCGACAGGTGACACTTCGTCATGCTCGCTCCTAGTTCATTTGTATTGTTTCCGTTTGCTTATCTTTTCTTATGGCATATTTCCGTTCGCTTATTGTTCTCATGATATATCCTCCATTCGCTTATATTTGTATTGCATATTTGTCCGTCATACCTTTTCTATCATTCACATTATTCGTTTATATATTCCCCCGAACCTTCGCTATTCAACGATACGCATATACCAATTGTTCTATCACATTATTCGTGTTATGTTCCGCATTTGACTTAATTGTTTGTAAGACTTCCTTCCGTTTTCATTCATGGACTTATAGTATATAAGTACATGTATCTTAGCTAGTTTTCTCCAGTCGGAAATTAGCTCCTTAGACCCTTACGTCTTAGCCCATTAAGCCTTATAGTCCTTAGTGTATATCATTCCTATAACTCGAGCCTAGTGCTCATTCTCTCTATATACTTCAGACCTCTATTACCTCCGAACCGAATACAACCTTCGAAGATCAACTCCGAACTTACCTCGAACCTTTGGTCTTACTCCAAAGTCCTACCTTCGTTCCGGACTTCGTTCGGACTTCGTTTGAATACTTCGTTCGGAACTTCGGTATTCGAATCCGCTCTTATATTGTTGGTTCTAATCTGTTCCAAATTAAGGACATGTACATTTCGAGGTGGCGCAACCTACGATGTTGAAGCCAAGTCCTTCGGTTCTAACCCTTCGTTCTTTAGTGTGACTTCATTCGTAACTTCGGTCACGCTTCGGAACCCTTTGTTAGGATCAGCCCATAACAAATTCGCACTAATAGGCTTCAGCAGACAACAAGAGAAAGCACGCGAACCAGGACGGAAGACTGACCCAGCATCTCGACCTCCCATTAAGATTCAGGGACACACTATACGCGCATCCAGCAGCCACAAATTCTTAGGAGTGATACTGGATCAAGAACTTCGATTCAAGGAACACACGAACTATGCCCTCGCAAAAGGTATGAAATGGCTCAACCAATATCGACGACTCGGCCGAACGAAATGAGGAGTACCTCCAGCAATGATGAGACAATATTATATAGCAGTAGCCATCCCCAAAATGCTATATGTGGTGAGCATATTCCTACTACCGACATCCCAAAGCAAAAAAGGATCGAAGGGAGCCATAACCAAACTTGCTAGAGTGCAACATCAGGCATCACTGGCCATCACAGGAGCGCTAACCACTACAGCTACTGACGTTCTAGACGCACATGCGAACTTGCTACCATTCCACTTACTGGTATCGAAACACATATACAGGGAAGCAGTACGGATTTGCACACTACCAGAAGGACACCCTTTGCACATCCACATGAAACAAGCAGCAAAACGGATCACCAAACAGCATCCGTCACCACTACACAACATATTGCACGTATACAGACTCAAACCGAACAAGGTCGAGACTATATACCCAATGTGGGGAGGACCAAAATGGAACGCAACACACAGTATTAGTATAGCTGGTAACAAGGACGAAGTGATGCACGAGGACGCCCAAGATAGAGCCAGATTCAAGATGTATTCGGACGGTTCCACGATAAATGGAGAAGTTGGAGCGGCAGCAGTGCTCTACAAAAACGAAAGGAAGATAGCCACACGACGAAAGAGACTGAAAACAATCGAAGAACATACAGTATACGAAGCTGAACTAGTAGGAGCTATGATGGCCATGCACATGCTCAAAACTCGCAACACGGGACAAAGTACCTCTATAGGATTGGACAACCAAGCCACAATCAGAGCATCAGTCACAGATAGAGCAAGGTCGGGACAATCATTTATAATAGCCTTGAACGAGCAAACTCAGATGTGCCAACCAACACAGATGAAAATACGATGGGTTCCCGGACACGAAGGACACGTAGGTAATGAGGAGAGCGATAAGGAAGCGAAAAAGACAGCAAAAGGAGAGAGCGAAATGCCTGATCATCTACTTCCAAATATATTGAGAGGCCAAATACCTGCAAGCATATTGGCGATGAAGCAACAGCACAACCAGCAACTGAAAGCAGACGCACAAAGGATATTCCAAAGCTCAACAAGATACGCAAGTCTGAACACAATCGACCCCACCGCGCCATCCCCAAAGTTTCTCAAGCAGGTAGCGAAGCTACCACGACGCAACACCATGATACTCGTACAGCTACGAACAGGACACACACAACTTAACAAGCACCTACATCATGTCAAGAGGATCCAAACAAACCTATGCCCCACATGCCGAAGAGAGCCTGAAACTGTACATCATTTTCTATTTAGATGCAAAACATACAAAAAGTTATGGAGACAAGTTCAGCAAGAACATGGACACGATGCAAGATCAGATAAGTTTCTTCTTTCTAACCCAGACGCATACCCAGCACTTTTCAGATACATCAACGGTACAAGATGATTTATGAGCGTGACTGGACCATTAAAAGTACCCCAGGAAAAGAACAAGAAAACGAGAGGACACCGAAGGTGGTGAAAAAGATATTCCCAAAAGATAAAGAGATGGAAGGACAGGTCAGAAGGGCATAGAGAAGTGCGCAGAAGAGTATGGGAAGAGGGAAGAGAACGGGTCAGATTCAAACGGCAAAAGAGATAGTAGAACACAATTCAATACCCGTTTCGGGTAACATACAACCCCCGCCTCCAAAAGGCACGGATCCCACTCTGGCACAACACCCTAGGGCGTGCCAAGCAGCATGTGCAGAGACAGACGAGAACAAGGAGAGGAGAAAGACAGATAGAAACTATTACTAAAATGTCTTACATAGGGCTACGCCCCAATAGACACAAATGGAAAAAAAAAAAAAAAAAAAAAAAAAAACAGGGGATAGACAGGTGCCGGGAGGTTGAGTTCGGAAATTTCTGCATACGCATGCAATCGTGGATCGGTCGCTAAGCAGATTTCTTCATGCTCTTCCAATGTTTGTGGGATTGTTCCGGGAATACTAACCGGTTGGAGGATTCTCGTTTCAGTTCCCTGATGTTCCCCGTTTGCTGCCGTGATGGTGCTCATGGGATCGGAACCGTGACTCATCCTTGTCTTTTTGATACATTGGGTAAATATGGGCCAAAAAGGAAGACAATAACCTTATAACGTCTTCATACCTTCCCAGACCAACGTCATGAATATAGCGCATATAATGCAACCTATTACCAGCAATCCTGCTGGGACTACCACGGATTGCACCAGGAGTATTAGCCATCCTACCAGCCATTCTAGCAGGAAACCAAGGAACCCAACTTCCAGGGGAATAAAATTAAAAATGAAGAACAGGATATTGTTCCAAACCTCTGAATCTTATGAAATCAGGCGTTAGTTCTTGATGAGGTAGCTGTTCAGAGGATACATACCCTGATTTGCGTTACCAGCTGAGGAACTGTCTGTAGGTATATCCCGAAGTAAGAGGCTTGGCATATTGGCTAGTAGCTAGCGATGAAAGGCTAAGATGACTGCCAGTGGTAAGCTCAAGGTGGCTGCGGGTAATAAATTGGGGCGGGTGTATGGCTGTCCCCTGGTGCTTAGTAATGCAGCTAACAGTAAATTCATTTCTCGACGATTTCATATTGAAATAAACATAAATTCAGTCAAGTGTTATAGTATATGGTATCACTACAAAACTTCCTCAGGTTGTTGTTGCTCGAGCTCGAGCTAACCCGAGTCCGTGGTCTAACTCAGATGCCTTGCAATTTAAATTCTCATTGAGTCTGGCATGGCAATGCGAGCTATTAAATAGGTATTTCGCAAAGATATCCGCTCAGAATGCGTAGAAAAATATTTATCAAGGATTCATTGGAGATATGGCTTCGCCACTCCTAAATCCGCTTCAATAATCTGACGAATGAAAATAATTGAGCCTTTAATAGAGGAGCGATTCCAACTGGGTCTATTTTACAGGGGGGAAACTGAACCCCGGTCTCGCACGCACTCTATAGTTAAACCTCTTGACAGGCGCGAATACTATCCACCTAAGATTGATGACTGATATTCTCCGACATCTGCATAAACCCATAGAATTATTTCCCTCACATTGTATTGAATAATAGTATAACACCCAATACATTCCTAGAACACTATTGACCCTCAACCTGGAACTCTACCCCTTTAAACTCTACTGGACCGTCCGAGACCGCACGTCCACCTTCAAATTCGGTATCCTTACTCCCTTCTAATCCCAATAAAATATCATTATCAACCGTGCACCACTGGAAATTTTGTCAAGGAAAGTTTACTCATGAGTGATAGGCCGGTGCCGGAAACTTAGGAGAGATTTCAGTATACGCAGGTAACCGTGTACCAGTTGGAGAAAAGATTGCATTTCGTTCCAATGGGTAGGCGACAATAGAGCTACCACTGTTTGCAGTCACTGCTGCTTCAGGAATCCTCACCGGTTGGAGGGTTATTGTTTCCGAGCTTGGTTGATTTATACCATCCCCCGAAGGTTTCGCGTCTTCAGGACACAACCAGATAACAAGTATGACCAGTAATGCCACTGCCCCCCAACCAATATATAGCCAGATGACCCAACCACCTAATGGACATGTTAGTGATTATCGAAGACTCGAGATATAGAAAATACATACGGTGGTCTGTGATATCAGTTGAGCTGTTTGAGGGAATTTCTCGAAGTAAGAGGATTGCCATATCTTGCGAGTATGTGGTGAAGTGTTAAGATGGCTCCGGGAAACTTAAATACGTTGGTGCGGCCCAGGGATGGGCACCTATGCCATCTTTTAGTAATGGGGGTTAAAACTTATGTAGCTGGCGTCCTCAGCTATTTTAAAAATGGTATGCAATAATGAATCTAAATTAATTAAGTGGGACAAAAACTGTGATAGACTGTTTTTTGGATGTGTATGCGGAGGGAGAAAGGTGGTTGTGGCTGCCATCAATAACACGCCGGCGGATGTAGCGTTTTCCCTGCTTACATCACGGTGAGGAAGCGTCAGGAACCAGGATTTTAGACTTGTACTGAGAATATTTGGGAGTCAGATCATGGTAGTGCAAGAAAATATAACGATTCGTTGAATCCAGAGACGTGGCCCCACTGCTAATCTGATTGAGACATCCGAATTTGACCATTAAAGAAAGTTATCAACGTCCTTCTCTAAAGCACATTGTCCGTTCAAAGTCCATACACTGTCCAAATCCTTTCCCACCAACCATTTGACTTATATAACACCTTACGAAGATAATTCGTCGACCAAACCCGACTTGAACGCAAACAATCACATCAACATAACCATGTCGATCATGAACAAGCAGCCAAGTGTGGATTTTAAACCTGAAACATTTTAAAAATAATAATGGTCTGATAGTGCTTTAGATGAGGAGGGTACGTACAACAGAAAAGGATACCAAAAAAATCACCGACTGTAACCATGTTTCGGGGGTTGAAGTTGGGATATCCTGAGAGTAAAACAGTGTTGAGCTTCTTGTAAATAAGCGATGTAGACATTGAGATGTACTTACGAAGAAGGCGCTTCTGGGACAAGAGGAAGGAGAAAGGAGAAAGAAGAGAGTGAATGGAGGCGGTGATGTAGCAGCTTTAATCAAATACGCTGACGGGTGTTTGATTTTCCCAAACACAACCCCCGAATTGAATCCTGGTTCGGATGTCGGGTTACTAAAGGATAAGGATGGAGATAAAACTCGTTTTAATCGCCAAGCTACTCGGATGGGGGAGTTACGAAAAGCCCGATGTAGCCAAAGACCATCTCTTCGGTGTTACGACGTTGGATGGCGGAAGCCTCTGCTCACAATAGTATATATTCCCTACGGCGTCGATGGAATCATGGAATGTGCTGAAGTGGCATGGAACCATTCGTAAGCCACAATGAAAATGAGGGTTGAACATCGTGTGGCTGTTTACACCGATCTGCAGACGGCGTGAATATGCAGCAATATCATAGTGGCAAGTTGATATCGCGAGGAGGGGCTGCGGTGACGGCGAAGCGAGAGTAGACCTGATTCGAAGCTGGAATGCTTTCAGCTCACGTAGAATGTCTAGACACTTGGTAGGGACAACGAGTCAGATCATGTGCCGTGAAGATAGCTTGAAGTTGCGACGTACTCGTTGATGGTTGTACTACGAACAGCGGCAACATGGATGATATAAGCTGACTAGTATATTATGGTTCTTAGGTGTCGTGCTGATCGACGCAGTCGAACTTTGAACACCGACGCGGCGGGAAGGATCAGAGCCGCGTGCTGAAGAAGATAATGGTAGCGGTGGATAGAGACCCCGCAGGTAGGATCAAGGACACCATTTGAATGTCGAGCATGTACGGAATCCTATACAAGCATCATGTATCAGCCGGCTAGCCAACGACATACAAGGATAGAATGTCATACGGAGATTAGTTGAGGGATGCAATGACGGCAACAATAATCAGGAAGGGTTTAGCTCTGTGATGGAGAGGATGTAAATAGCCAGTGTAACCGCGGTGTATATTTTGCGACGTCTTAGAGTATTCGGCGCTGCAGCACGCTCAGCTGGTCATGCAGCGTATCTAATGTCAGTCGTTCCTCCGTAGAGCCGTGTATAGTACTGATATTATTGCCAGATAGAGTTAGATCATACGCCCCAAGCGACAGGTACTTCCGACGTACCTGGTTCAACCTAACTTTGCATAGTAGACTGAACATAACTTGGCTGAAAGGACTCCATAGATAGTGAACTGCGTATGGCGTTCTTGAAAGACTTGCCTCCTAGGAAGACAGACGAAGATCAGCCAATGACATCATCATTTGACATGGACGAGGGGGGCAAGGACTTACGATCGCAAGACAACCTATAGACACGCTCGATGCAAGGGATACACCAATGCCTTCACGAGAGAGAGTTCCTAGATCTAGACCTAGAGTCACTTAACGTTAAGCACTTCGAAGATATAGGACGGACTACGGTCGGTGTATATCTGATACTGGGTGACCGTGCGCTGCAGCTGCAATGGGATCCAGAGATGAATAAAGAGTCATCTAAGATGGTTCAGACGCTTGAAGTTGAAGATATTGGATACGAAAGTCCCCACATGGAGCAGCCTGATATCCAGTGGTCGATAAGATTGAGAACCGTTGGTCGGAAGTTGAACCAATCACCACGTCGATTAGTCAGCGGTCCATAACCACTCATTTTCACCGCCCTCGCAACCTTACTCTCCAACCTTCTCCAACTCCGTGGTGTATCAATTATGAGGAGAAGATTCAGCATTATTATATTTTATATGGAAGCCATCAGCTTATCTCTGAGCTCAGTAGCAGCGTGGACTTCCCCCTCCCCTCCCAATTTGCACTCCGAGTCGTTGGTTGGTTGGTTGATCCAATATGCTCAGGCTATGGATACCAACACCGCAACATCGTAGCAGTCCAGTTCTAATTGGAAATCTGAGTTGAGGCCTCTCCTTCCCAAGATGCCCGAGCTGTTGCAGTGCTTCTCTGCAAGGGTCATCAATAGTTATCGGGTGCTCGGAGACTTGAGATAGCGGGTCAAAAATGCCAGGAGATTCCCTTTGATCTGAACTCCACATCGCAGCTATAAGACTGCCTTATTATTCCAAGCATTGAGGTCCCGAATCCTGCTGAAGTGCATAGCGAGTTTATTTATGTTTATTTATATTTTATCGCTATTATTCTAATATCACTCTAGGTCAACCCTCTAGGCAAAAGAAAGACGCTATACCTGTCTAGGCTACAGCGAAGGAATGATGATGCGTTTCCAAGATCTCCAATATATATGCCAAGGCAAACTGAGCTCTCCAGCTCTATCATTCCCACAACAGGGTGCCGTCAAACCCCCAAATTTCAAGAAGGACGTTGAGGACATCCCCGATGAAATTCGCGAGCAAATATTTTTGATTTGTACGTCGTGCCTCTGGATAGGCAACACAAAGGGACTCACGTGGACTCTCACCCAGGTCTCTCGTCGATGGCGCCGCGTTTTGGATTCCCTATCTTATGGTCCAATATTGACTTTAAACACCATGAAAATCTGAACGAAAAAGAAAATTACTCAGATTTCATTTAAAGGGCATCCGATATCCTATCGATGTATATGCAACGTTCGCAGAACCATCTTCTACGGGTCATGTATACGGTGTTCGACAGGAAACCATTCGACTTTCGAATTCTCGATGTTTTATTCTCATCAGCTGAACGATGGAAAGTCGCTGATCTCACAATCTTCAGGTCCGAGTTGTTGAATAAGATCAAAGGATGTCTTCCGGAGCTACAACATTTATCCTTGCTGTTATCTTCCGTAGGCGAACCGGAGGACACTCCTATGGGATGTTTCGAAAGCGTCCCCAAGCTTACATACCTCGTTTAAAGTGGCGGATCTATCATAGAAAAAATTACCTTGGAATCAAATCAAAAAGTTTTCAATAATCCCCGATCATGCATGGGGAGATATCCCAGAGTATGTTTGTACAACCCCAAGAGACCTCATCTCAACATCTCAACTGGCACAGAATGTTACTGTTTTGGATCTCAGGCTATCCCACCGCCCAGCACTTGGACGACCTCTGCTACGCGGCTTCTTCATATCTACCTGATTTGCGAGTCTATTAAATTGGGGTGAATTCTTTTTTGTGCTGGAACGCGGAATCATTAGACGTTAGAATGAATGTAACAATTGTCCGGCTCGAAGACCACCAAAAAATGAATCGAGTTGCTCCTTTGATGTCATTTTATGCTTGCTTCTTTATGACTCCTATATCATTCCAAAAGCATCTTCGCCTCTATCGCATCTTTAAATTCTAGGCTCCAGCACCTTTGGTTTGAGAGTTGGACGAAAATTTCACCCTCCGGCTGTCAGGTAAACTATTAACCGGTGACCCTTTGAAGCGCTCATCCGGGTTCG
The DNA here is from genome assembly GCA_000827215.1 of Sphaerobolus stellatus SS14. Classification (NCBI taxonomy): domain Eukaryota; kingdom Fungi; phylum Basidiomycota; class Agaricomycetes; order Geastrales; family Sphaerobolaceae; genus Sphaerobolus; species Sphaerobolus stellatus. Next base: position 6,176 of record KN837430.1, on the reverse strand, counting down.
CCCAGCTCTATCTAGCTCCAACTTCATAGAGACGTTATAGGCAAACAATACTGTGTCTCTCCGATGATATCTGGAAGTACAGGCAATCCATAGCATTCAGGCCTCAGGTTCAGGCCTCAGGTGCGAGATATGAGGCACTCATCTCTATATCGCGATGATTGGCCTGGAAATAACAGTATTGGAGTTGGAGAGAATTGTACTGAATATAGTGAACCCAGAGTAACTATCAACAAGGTGAGTCAGGATTAGATTAAACACTCATGATAAAACTAATAAGGTGTTTATCATATAACCGAACCCAGGAATTTAAACACACTGTCTATTGCAATTGTGGCAGGAGGGAAAAGGATATTAATCGAAACCAAATACCAAGAATAATCCGTCAAGGTCAGTTGGGCTTACGCATTTTCTTCATTAAATTACAACAAATTATGGAGTTTTAAAGAATATGCATCGCTCGAAGTGTAGCTGAAAATTATATGCCTTTAGATGAATGTCGTTACTGGAAGTTACCGGGGCAAATCGACTGGAAAGGCCTTGCTGAGGCTTGAGCTGGTCAAGCCTTGCGCGAGTGCCCCCAGATATTTTGTCTGTACAGTTGTTATCGACTGACTACAAATGTAGACTCGGATTGTTGTCTTTGCTCTTGGATATCGGTTCTGACGGTTTGGAAATAATGCGCCGCCGCCGCCCGATGTATGAGATACTGAAAGCCCCACGTTGCATTTCAATGGAAACGAATGCTCGATAGGCGAAGTGACTATAAACCCATAAAGACTCTATTAGCTTTGTTACGAATACCTCGTATTACCTCAGTTTGGAAGAATTTGTGAGGATACGGCATGGGCATGTGGATCTCATTGTTTTTTTATAGAGCATCGCGTCAAAGGTGACCTTCATCCTATAGCCTTACTTTCTATGTCGACTAACCTGAGCATGAACTGGCAATCGTCCAATCAGATTGCAGGTCTATATTTAACCAAGGTACTTCCATGTTGACAGTCCTGCGTTGCGCTTCGGTGCGTAAGTAGTCAGCAATGCTTACGCATTTCACAGAGGATCTTCCGTCGGACCTCGTCGCATTTGATTGATTGATCTCGCTTTCACCGTACCTGTCAGCCGCTCATTAGTCTTATTTCCATAATGTTAACTCCCCGAGGATGTTCGCAAATACTTTACGGACAATGTTGGCAAAATGTGATTCCGAAATGGTTAAAGGAAGAAAAGGTTTGATATTATAACTCAGCATTGTGCATAGGATGCAACTTCAAGGTAAGCACAATTCCTGAGACCTGCTGCATTCCGGTTGGGTAAGGCTATGGTCTAGTATTTGATTGTTACTTCTGGAAAATGCATACCTAGTTCCCAAGACGGTTACGAACAAAAGTTTCATCACTGTGCATCGGCTACTGTGTCGCTTTGA
>KN837429.1:23609-46138 GCA_000827215.1 Sphaerobolus stellatus SS14 | reverse complement strand
CCGTTTCCGGACGGTATATAGTGGGCTCACTCTGGCAGAGGCAATCCAAGTCTTTCTCTTTGGATTTCCCCTCTGCTAGGTGAGATTCCCGTTGCGTGTATATATTTCATTCACTTATGTATCTTTGGATTTCCCCTCTGCTAGCTCTGCGTGACGTCCGCTCGGCTTCGAGGGTTGCCCTTACAGGACCACAAGAGCTTGCAATACTTCATGACATCTAGGAGCCTCAATGGACGTCAGGCTAGGTGGTCTCTTTTCCTCTCGCATTTCGACTTCACACTGCACCACAAACCCGGACGGACTATGGGGAAGACGGACACACTTTCCTGATGGGAAGATCATGGCTCAGGCAACTCAGACAACAGGGACATCACACTACTCCGTCCGGAAATGTTCAGCATTAGGGCGCTGGAAGGGATTACCATGGTAGGAGAAGAGCGAGAAGTGTTGAGGGATATCAGGAGAGGAATGAAGGACGTGGAATTGGAAGAGGTGGTGACAAAAGCAGTGGAAGAGTTGAAGAAGAGCAACGTCAAGTCCGTGCGGGCTGCAGAGTGGTCGGAATCGAACGGTTTATTACTGTTCAGAGGCAAGGTCTACGTTCCACCCGATCCCGAGCTGCGCAAGCAAATCATCTTCCAACACCACGATTCCAGGATTGGAGGACACCCAGGACAATGGAAGACACTGGAGCTGATTACCCGGAGCTACTGGTGGCCACAAATGTGAAGATATGTCAGCCAGTACGTCACGACTTGTGACCTCTGTCTCCGCACAAAGATCCAAAGGCAGGCCCCGACCGGAGAACTCGAACCTCTACCAGTACCAGAGGCGAGGTGGGACATGGTCAGCGTCGACTTCATTGTGGAGCTCCCGGACGCGCATGGTGCAGACACTATTATGAATGTGGTCGACTCTGTGAGTAAACGTGCTCATTTCATCACGACAAACACCACTCACTGCACTCGAAGTTGCGCGGCTTTACCTCAACCATGTCTGGAAGCTACACGGCCTTCCCCAGCAAGTCGTTTCTGACCGAGGTCCTCAATTCGTCGCCCAGTTCACTAGGGAGCTGTACCGGATGCTAGGCATCAAGCTCACTGCGACCACGACCTACCATCCACAAGCAGACGGACAGACCGAGCGGGTAAACCAAGAGCTAGAGCAATACCTGAGGCTTTTCGTGAACCAGCGACAGGACGACTGGGACAAGCTCCTACCCATGGCCGAACTTCAGTACAACAACCACGTACACTCATCCACACAGCAAATACTGTTCATGTTGGATTCCGGACGGAACCCGCGTATGGGCTTTGAACCTCAACAACCAGCCTCCAGACTGGAGACGGTGAACGAGTTCAAGGATCACATGCAAGAGTCACTGGAGGAGGCGAAAGCGGCCCTTACCAAAGCCAAGGACGACATGGCAAGGTATTACAACCGACGCAGGACTCCCCCGCTGGAATATCAGGTTGGAGACAAGGTCTACCTGGATGTGAGTGACATCAAGACCACTCAGCCGTCTCAGAAACTCAGCCATTGTTATCTGGGGTCGTTCAAGATCATTGGCAAGCCGGGTCATCACACGTACAAGCTGGAACTGCCATTCTCAATGAAGTGCGTACATTCAGTTTTCAATGTGGTCAAACTTCTGCATGCTCCCCCCGACCCAATTCCCGGATGGAAAACAGATCCACCTCCCCCGCTGGAATTAGTCGATGGCAAAGAGCACTACGAGGTCGAACAGGTACTGGACAGCAGATTATTCCGTAACCAATTGGAATACTTGGTCAAATGGAAAGGGTATGGGTACGAGGAGAACTCATGGGTTGCCGAGAGGGATATGGCCACACGAGATTTGGTCACACAGTTCCACCTCAGTCATCCTAATGCTCCCCGTCACATTCGTACCACAGCTTTCAATTCTCTCGACTTTCGGCAGATCAGACATGCCTATGTGTCGAGGACACCGCATTCTAGAGGGGGGGTGATGTCAGGGGACGACTTCAGATTTCCGCCCGGAACCTTTCCACACAGAATTATCCCCAATGTCAACTACTCCCAGGGGGCATTTCTGTGCGAGATTCCTCAGCAACACATATGCCAACTCCTGTGGCCAGAGAGCGGGAAAAGGGGTTGGAGGCAGTGGGCTCCACGCGGGTAGCGCATGGGTAATAGACAGCTAGCGCCGGTCGGTCATCGGGTATTGGTCATTGTTTTTCCTTTTGTTTCCGTCCTTTGTTTCTGTTCCTTGTTCCTGTTGATCATCCGTTTGTTTCCGCTTCTATTGGTTCCGACTTCATTGTGTTCATTGTTGTATATTCCTTGGCATCGATGTTATTCCGCTTCCAGACGGTATTTAGTGTGCTCACCCTGGCAGAGGCAATCCAAGACTTTCTCTTTGGATCTCCCCTCTGTTAGGTGAGATTCCCTTTGCGCATATTTATTTCTTTATTTTGTTGACTTATATATCTTTGGATTTCCCCTCTGTTAGCTCTGCGTGACGTCTGCATGGCTCCGAGGGTTGCCCTTACACTGTGTGACACTCAGAACCTATGCAGAAACTGATTAGAAAGAGTTCATGAAAGATAAATATTGCAAACACACCTCAGAACCATGCTGGGATTGGTCAGAAAGAGTCCATGAACAGTAAATATTGCAAACAAATCTCAGAAACAAGCCTATCCAAGCTCTGAACAGGCAAATCCACTCTGGGGTAGACCTTGGCAGCAGTAGAACCAAGAGGGCATTCCACCCCATTTAAACAGTCAATAAGATTCAAATAAAGAGTGTAAAGCATTCTCACATGTTCTGAGAATGATTTAGATAGGTAGATGCTAGCTGGAAGTGTTTGTGGTAGTAGATGTGGGTGAGGTGGATGGTGGTGGGAAGCAGGATGGAGCTGGCATTGAGATTCTTTGTTAGACACCCACAAGGGCCCAAATTTTATCAAAAGCTAAATAAAATATTCAGAGCTGATTGAAATCCTTAGAAAGTGAAATCCTACTAAAGTTTTTTATGTCCAGCTTTCCAATAGAATGGAAAATGCAACCTTCCAACATTTCCACAGCACCACATAGCTTCCTTGACTTGGAACCTGTCACAAAATGGTGCCACTCAGCCCTAACTAGGCTTTTTTGACCTGGGAACAGCTTGAGTGCAGCACTAAGGGTAGTTTCAGATCCTCGCCATTTTTTGTTTATTTTTATGGAGTTCTTACTTTTATTCCAAAATTCACACATATTCACTTACCCATAAACCTAGCAACATGCAAGACCAGATTCGCACTGTGTAAGCTCCCAGTCCTGTCCTCGCTCCTTGCAAACAGTAATATCAGGCTTAATACTATCTTCTTTGCCTTCTTCACATCATCCAGAAACCAGGCATACTGTAAGAGATCTGGGAATTACATGCTTATTTAAAGCAAAAGTTAAGATATCTGAACAAGTTTCTGACTCCTGGAGTGAGTAGAAGCTAGTAGTATTAACAAAGTAGGGACTTGGGAAAGGTAATGAAGCTTGTCCCTGTTACCTGCAGAATTGGACAGAGTGAATTGTCACCTGAGACTGTACTCAGAGTCTATCGTAAGTACATGGAGTTTGGTACACTATGTAACCAATATATTGGGGATAAAGAAGTGTTAATTGTATGTATAGGATAGTCGAGCCTTAAATAGATTGCTCAGCAGCCTTGTTTACACATTAAAGACATCACAGGATCTTTATAGAATAAAAAGAATATGTGGGAAAGGCCTTGGTAAAAAGGAAGAAAGAGGAACATCCATGAATTTGCTTTTGGGAATGATCTAGCACATGTGCCGAGATTCCTGAAGTGAGTGTGTTTCTTAAGGCTCTGATGATTGTATATACTGTTAGAAGTATTTGAGTAGGAGAAGACTTGTAGGAAAGAAAAGTTATACATTGGTTCCGTTACATAGCCCCCCCAGTCTTCGAGTATCCACTTAAACCTCAGACATTTCAATGTCCAGATACTCCAAATGTAAATCATCATCCTGTTTGGAGAAAATTGAATGTAAGAAACGAGAGTATGCATTTTTAGTATGTTAATGTTGACCTGTGAAGTGTGAAGTGATAGTCATGTTATTGAGGTTGTCCAAACTACGATTCTTCCTTTGAATGAACCCAGGACAATGTGAAAATGAAGAGGCAGAAGGATGTAGAATTAACCCATTCCTAGCTTTCATCCTCTCTGAACATGCGGAATGGAGCATCAATCCACACTTCCTTTGCTGTATATATGATCAAGTGGGATGGAGGATCATTGCACGTTTAGGGTTAGCATTGTTTGATCGTTGTAGTATGCATTGTACTGAAGGAGATGCCAGTATAGGGTTTGGATCCAAATGCTTGCTGTTGTTGAGCAAAAATTGGATAGTATTGGATACAAGTTTGGAATGAAAAAGGGAAAGAGGAGATGGTCGATCAGTGGCCCTAAAGTTGAATGGAAAACTCAACTCGGGTTCGTCTGGCCAAACCCAGTTAGTGATACCATCTCAAAGATCTGTTGCAAATTTAGCCAGTATAATCCATTCCATAGCTTCTCTTGCCCAGTTTTAAAACCCTGAGATATGGTTTATTAACAAAGCGATGAAGTTGAACCTCTGGAAGTGTACTCACATCTGATTTCAGATTTGATTTTGTTGGTAGTTTTGGGAATGATGAAGGGATTGTCTAGATAGGTAGCTATTTCCTTGACTAATTTGGGTGAAGGAATGCTGAGTTCCTCGAGAGCAGATTGGTGTAAGGGCAACCCTTGGAGCTGTGCAGACGTCACGCAGAGCTAGCAGAGGGGAAATCCAAAGATATATAAGTAAAGGAAAATAATAGAATAGATACACGCGAAGGGAATCTCGCCAAGCAGAGGGGAAATCCAAAGAGAAAGTCTTGGATTGCCTCTCATTTTGTATTCATTCTTCAGACTCCGGTCCTTATCTGTTTCATCTTCTTACCATTCTCATTGATGCCAAGCATCACTTCATTAATCTTATCTTTCATGTGACTCTATCTGGCTCATGTTCTTACATTACTGATTATCAGACTCCGGGTTAACGCCAACTCAACCAATCATGTATATCTCATTATCTGTTTCCCTGACTATTTTTCCTTACATTTTTGATCTCCTATTTAGTATAAATAGCTGCAATTTGTATTAGGTTCAGTAGTCAGAAATCAACTTTGTTAGTCTGTTAACTCATCCACTCTCCATCTCAAGAAATCCTTCTTCATCCTTGATCCGCTCTCCGGAACTATCATTCTTTGACTTGACGTCATGAATATTAGTATCAGACTCCAAACCTCTGTCCAACTTCAAAATAGGAACACTGTGTATGGCTAAGGATTTAACACATAAGTTGAAGCCAAATTCCTTCCATTATCTTCTTTGGACCCTGAACAATACTAATTATATTATATTTGTCGGACTCTGATAAGCCTCCTGGACTCTAGAACGTAACAGAGGCTATCTATATTATTAGCAGAAATGGGTACCCCATTCTGAGTCCCTTCACCATGGAACAATCACTAGGCCAATTAGGCCAATTTTACCATGGATGGGTAGGTTTTGGCAAGGAGACCAGGGCCTGGTATATTTGGAGGTGTAGGCTTTCAGAATGTGAGCTAACCCTGCCTACACCCTTGAACAACTTTTACCCTTCTCCCATAGTCCCATGGCCCATGATGATGGGACCTTTGTTTCTCCAGTATTTTCCCTCCACACCTCCAACTGTAGGAGCCTGCACCTTCTGGTTCCCTCACTAAAACCTACCCATCCATAGTAAAATTAGCCTGATTGGCTCAGTGTTTGTTCCATGGTGAAGGGACCCAGAATGGGGTACCCAATTCTGACAGTAATATAGATAGGTCGTGCCTTTGCAAGTCAACAAGCTATATCACTTCGAATATTGAGGTGCTGTTGGATGGTATACAAGATCCTGATATTGGTCTTGGTGAGCCATATCCTACATTGGCATTCATAACAAGTATTTACGTGTGGCGACCAAAACCGATAGTTGTTGGATATAGTTGGACTCTTATTCTTACTGTTCTTCTAGAATTTCACATCAACCTCTTTGCCTTTATGAACGACCAAAGCCTATAATTGTTGGTTATAGTTGGACTTTCATTCTTACTGTTCTTCAAGAATTTCGCGTCAACCTCTGTGCTTTTACGAGCCCGATTATCTCACCATTCATTGCTTTCAACAAGAAATCGGAAGAAGGAGCGCAAAAATGCAATGCAGAAGCTCGAGCGGGGCAAGGCCAGTGGAAAGAAAAGGACACTTGCCTATCTCATCAAGTACTTTGGTGAAATTGGGACTGCACGAGGCAACATATTCACACTCCACCTCCTGACACCCTTGCCTCTCCCATCCATAGTCACTGTTGTTTGTCCTTGAGCCTAATGTAGGTGGTAAGTGTCATATCCATGACAATTAGGAAACAAACCTGAAGGCAGCACCGGAATGGCACTTAGTCCAGTACCCCACTGTGACAGTGGATGGCCTCAAAACGAAGATGTGGGAGAAGTAGCGGTGTCAGTGTACTGAGGATTTTCAGTAGCCATGGTGGATAGAGATGAGGTTATGAATGTGGTCAAAAGGAAGTGCTGAGAAGTTGGATAAATCTGCCTGGAAATTAGGAGTGATTAGCGTGGTAAGGAAAAAACACATTGGATCAGACCATTCATGGTTGGAGAAAACTAGAGCTGAAAAGGACATAGGGCAAAGAGGACGAAAGGGGTAGTGTAATTAGAATATGGATCGGATGTGACACCCAAATGATGCAAGAACACATGATACCTCTTTGTCATCATGCCCACACTGCTCATCCTTCCCTGCAAATGACCAATATTAATCCTTGACCATCTGCTCTTGCTGCTCGACCTGCATGCATGAATATATCTCTATTCATCAGGGGGTGATGAAAACATGGGCTATCAAGGACTGCTTAGACTCTGTGATGTTAATTGTTCAAGTGATCTAATCTGACCATTGAGTGGCAATTTGAGTCTGAGCCTGCAGGGATTGCACATAAGGAACATGAAGATGGGTTAGGTTGATATTGATAATCAGATGCGGAGTAAATCTCAGGGGCTCAAAACAACATGACAACTGTTGACGAAGGTCATTTGCATTCGAAACTTGCCCGATATTTGCTGAATAACCTTATTCTGCAGGTATTAGGATCGTTCAAAAGTGCAATCACCTCACCTCACCCCTTACCTAACTTCGTTGGACAAGCTAATTCTTTCAATTGTGACTGCTCGCTGCGACATCTCTCAGGAACCTCACTTACCACTGCAATCTTCAACCTACATGACCTTTCAAGTCTACTCTGCAATGCCTCCCAAACCAAGTCAAAAGCAGTCCAACCGCAAAACACAGACTTTGCAGAAAGCAGCTACATCCAAGGAGGTATGATGTCCAAATCCTAGGGGAAGAGGTCCTTAATTCACCCATTTGTCTCTGCACACAGGATGACTCTCAGGCTTGCAGTGAGGTAAGTCAAAAGACAACCTTCATCAGTCTGGTACTGATTAGATTCACCAGCTCACTGCCAAGAAAATCCATGCAGAAATTGAGATCGAACGACGCCAACACTTGGAAATCTTGCAAGAGCGGGCATAACACAACAAGAAGAGAGTGCCACAAAAGGTGCCTGCAGGATGGACAGATGTGAAGATAGATGCATTGGAAGCACAGTTGTGCACCTTGGCTAGCGGAAGCCTGAGTGACACTGTGCTGCTGTGAGTCGATGCACCCGCACTGCTGCCCACATCTCCTACTCTATCAGTCCCAACTGCATCCATGGTGACTGATGATACCACTAGCAATCTGCCCACTATTGTCACACAACCCCATTGGCTGACCCGGGCTCACCCTTTGTCATCTGTTGAGGGCAGTGGTGACAGTATGAAGGCAGCTGTCTTGGGGTCCTTAATCCCTTCAAATTGAATTCCAAGTACTATTCCTCCTCCAGTTGCTACCAGTCCCTCAGCACCAAATGCCCCTATGCCTGCCAGCCTTGATTCAATGACACCTTCACCCAACATGCAGGTGACTGCCGGTGGCATTCCGTCATCCCCATCCTCCCTTCTTCCTACACCACCACTGCCTGCACCAAACAAAGTTGTGGCACCACCTGTTATAACCCCACAGCCAACCGAAGCATCACAAGCTGCAGAGATGCCATCACCTCCTTCTGTGACCCCTCTCACTTCAGTGGCATCGTCGCTGCCCTCTGCCACCAACCATCTGCAGCCTGAGCCAGCTCCGTCATTGGCTGCTCAAGTTGCCTCGCCGTTCAGAGTCAATCTTGACAACAGTGGTGAATCCATCCCCACAGACATTGTGTGCCCAGGAATGTTAACTATAGCCCAGATTCTTGAACTGCATGAGGAGCAAGTGGGACATGATGAATGGGTTTCCCAAAAGGCTAGGGAGTGGAAGGTCAAGCCTCTCACCATAACCAAGAATATGGGTGCCAATGACCGTGAGCAGCGTACAACGTCTTTTTGGAACAAGTTCTAAGCTGTCTATTGGGATGAGATCGGAGAGGCCAAATGGGAGACTATCCAAAAGGAGGTGGTGAAGAAGAAGAAGAAGAAAGCAGATGGCGAGGGGACTGGGAATGGTGGGGAGCGCATTGATACTACAGGACTGATGCCCAAATGTATGTGTCAGACTATATATATGAGGACTTGAGACTGACATGGTTTACTCTAGCAAAGCTTGCCATTTTAAAGAAACAATGTAGGGACGAATACACCAAATTCGACAAACTCCATCATCAGAACAATGTTGGTGCTGAAGAGCTTGAGAGCCTCAAGAATGAGAAAGCATGCATTGAAGCCAAATATGAAGAACTCAATGATCCTAACAAGATTGAATTCTGCGAAGGCAACACACAAAAGCTCATACAGCAGGCACACAAGGAGTTTATATCTCGTGTAAGTATTGGTTGATGAACAATAATGCAAGAATATTAACTGTGTTGTAGGCAGTGTACTACTGGGCACATGGGCTGGCAATCCTGGGTGTCATTCTGAATGTAGACCCAATGGATCCTGTTGTGAGTGCCTACAATGTCATCTTTACTGGCTGTGATGTTATTCGGAAGTTCATGGACATGCAGAAAGTGAATCTTAGAGTATTTATGTGGGATGGTGAAACCTTCTGCATGTGAGTGAGATATCTTTTATAAAGCGCATTGCAGCGCTGATTTGCTGGCATCCTATGTAGGACTGAAGAGCTTGATGAACACAAACGCAAGGAACTTTCTCTGGCTCAGCTATTCTTAGTGCACAAAGACAGCAATGCCCAGTGTCACAGTGAGATTGCCAATCTGCTGAAAGAGATGTGGGGTACATTTATAATGGTTGGATCATTTGTTGTAACTTAGGTTCTAAATCTATTTACTCTTTCTTTCAGAGGAGGAGCTGAAAGAGAAGCTTCCAAAAGCCAAGAAAGTCAAGATGCAAGGCACAACCATCATGAGGAAAGTTGATCTTCACAAGAAGGGAATTATACCGCACAAGAAGGCAAAATCATAAGAGTATATTGAGGTGGAAGATGAAGAGACAAGTCTAGGTAAGGGTTATATTCTTCTGCAGTACTGGGTGATCACTCAACAGTATTGTCAGAATCTGTTGAGCCTTCTACGATGGTCGGGGCTTCAAGCAAGGAAGCTGGGCTATCTAATTCTGCTGACCTGTCTAAGCTTCCTGAACTGTCTAAGTCAGAGCCATCTATGTCCACTGGGCAGTCGGGGCCGGTTTCTGCAGCCACTCGGGATACTGTCTTGGCAGGTGATGCAAGAAACACCCACATGGGTCATGGCACCCCTGCTCCTCTGCCTCCTATTGAAGCTCCGACCCCGATGACAGGCCAGCCAGCGTTGGATCTCGGTGTGCTACTGAGTTCCCAAGGAGTCAACCTAGCTGAGATAGTCCAAACAGTTGTGATGGCACAGCTAAATCAAGCTATGATAGCCTGTCTGCAATTGCCTGGGAATGGTGGTGCAGCGGTGAGTTTGAGGCTATTAGCAAGATTACTGTTGTCCTAAGTAATGATGTGATGACCAAGGGCAACAGAATGTTCTACAACTTAATCCTAATCAGGCCGCCCCAAACCTGATTCTATTTGTATGTTGTGCTATTAAATAATGGCATGATTTTGCACTAACATACTATCTTAGGATCAGCAACAGGACACATGTGCAGACAATCAGAATCCTGGCGAAAATCAGGTCCCACAGCCCACATCACTACCAGTGGGATTTCCTAATTACTGTTCTTTGCACAGTCCTAATGTCTATGACTCAGGTTCAACGGCAGCTGCCTCGGTTCAGCAATAATAATCAAGGCATCGGGCAGGAAGGGAGTAATATTCAGGATCTACAACTACCTGCGTCATCGGTGAGGTCGTACCATACATTTTAATTTATGCATACTGATATGTCCTATCAGGTGTCAGGTGGTAATCAGTTACCTGACCCCCTTGATGCAAATGCGCTCTTGAATAATTCATACCCAATGTCGGACTTTGACTTGATGCAAATAGGTTTCAGTTGTTATAATAATGTGTGGGGTCGTTGATAATGTTAGATTATCAAAAGAATATCATTATTTATCTGATCATCTGTCAGGGGACGCTCCTAGATTTCCGCCCGGAAGAATTCCGTCCGGAACTATCTCTCTCGTCAACCACCCTCAAGGAGCGATTCCGCGCGGGATTCACCCTCAGCACATTCGTCGACTCCTGTGGCCGGAGAGTGGGAGGTTTGGTTGGACGCAGTGGTCGCCTGGTGGAGGGTATATGCACATCTAGTCATAGCGCATGAGTGATGTGCTGTTTAGTGCTGATCGGCCGTCAGGGTTGTTTTCATTGTTTCTCCGTTCGTTTCCGTTTCCTTGTTTCCTTTTCATTGGTCGCTTCCCTTCCTTTATTGTTTCCGAGTTCATCAGACCATTGTTTATTTTCCTTTCGGGTTTACGACTCCGGTTCCGGACGGTATTTAGTGGGCTCACTCTGGCAGAGGCAATCCAAGTCTTTCTCTTTGGATTTCCCCTCTGCTAGGTGAGATTCCCGTCGCGTGTATATATTTCGTTTACTTATATACTTTGGATTTTCCCTCTGCTAGCTTTGCGTGACGTCCGCTCGGCTTTCAGGGTTGCCCTTACATCATCTATACATTGCTTAAATAATGTTGCATGCAGGACGCCGTGCCTCTGGATTGAGAATGAGGTGAGCGGGAGGTAAAATGAAGAAACTGAAGTTACTCATAGGAATTCTGGATGGAATGAGGTTATCGGTAGGGAAGTGAGGTTGCTCACTGGGAACCAGGGGTGAAAATAAGATTGCACGAGGTAGAGAAAATGTTATCACGAGACAAAATCAGGCTATTTACACGCTTAATTGATGGAAAGGAGTATATACAAGATTGTTTAGAGTGAGGTTAAGAACCTGGCGCCTAATTCAAAGTCAGTCACGGCTGGCATGCAGGACGCGACACCTGTGGGCTGAAAATGAGGCGAGAGGGTACTCATAGGAATTCTGGGTGAAATGAGGTTACTCACCGGAAATCAGAGGTGAAAATAAGATTGCACGGGGTAGTGAAAATGTTACCGAGACAAAATCAAGTTATTTGCACTTAGAGTGAGGTCAAGAACCTGGCGCCTAATCGTCACGGAAACGGGCGAGCGCCTGCGATAATACCTATGAATACACGCGGGTTCAAATCAGGCTAAGATGATCAGATTTACGAAGCGATCGAGGCAGTTGTGGCTCAGGGGTATCAAGGGTAAATCTTTAGTTATGTTTCTATCTCATTTCGCTAATCTTTCCTCACAGGTTCCTTGTTCGCTTCCCGCACCCTGCAGAATTTCCTTGTGGTTTAATCCTATAGAGATGTATTCGATTGTTTTAACATTTTTTAAGTTGAAGATAGAAAGGTTTTGGTCGCAGCATGTCAGCGACCCGGCATAACGGCGCGCATCAGGGGACTCAACTCTAACTGATCTTGTGCGGCTTCGACGGAAAGTATACGGGCTCTTATAGGCCATGCAGTGAGTGTATCGGTGACGCTGATTTATGCGAGTCTGCTTCGTTCGCGATTTCTGATTGAAACAGGAGTTGTAATATTGGGCGGTATGACACCAATGATGACCCTAGCACCCATGTAAAGCTGTCTAAATATCATCGGAAGAACATGCGGTTTACAAAGGGTGAGGGACTGCTTCACCGAATGAAGTTCCAATATAGTCGAGCGCCTTGCGCTGAATCAAAAGACAAAGTCAGAGTACCCGCCAGCCAAGAGGTTACCTTTTGAGGGTAATGTGAGCGAAATTAGGTCACACACCTGTATTTGAGCGGCAGCAGATGCATGAGGTTATATACTAAGGCGATACCGTGGAGTAATGTTATTGAGGCGAGGGGAAATGGATAGGGTCGAGGAGGGTGGAGCCTAGCCAGTAAATGAGATGATACGGTGCGGTAAGGTTATGCAGACCTTCGAACTGGTCGATGAGGTGATGTGGTATAGTCGCTATGCGGGTATGAGGTGATGCGCCATACAACGGGTAACGTTGGACATTGGTAAGATTACGGTAAGGAGAACAATGGTGGAATGAGGTTCAAAGGAGAGTGGACCTACAGAAATAAGGCCATGCGGAGATCGATTTAAGAGCATAATGTTACAGCGTGAGAGTGAGTGAGCGTGATATTGAACAGGCAGGAGCCGTGAGGTTGCGATGGTAGGACGATAGAGAGAATGAGGTCATTCACTAGGCCCTCAGGAGTCGGGATACCTGAATAAGAGAACGGTAAGGTCATCAGGAATATGGCCTAATGGATACATACCATTATACGGGGCGTATGTACCTTTTAGGGGTCGAGGAGGGTGGAGCCTGACCTGACACTTCTGCAGACTGCCACGCCGAAGCCCCGGAAGCGCCCGCGTGGCTTTAGCCGTCCTGAAGGTTTCTTTCGCCCGTTTCGTCTAGTGCCATAGTATCACCCCGGCGTTCTTTCACAAAATGGCAATCCACGAGCTACCATGGAGTTGCTTCAAGAGATCTTCTCTGCGGCACTGCCGTTTCACCAGACTAAGCCCTCAGTGAAGACCATCTCGGGCCCCAACGGTTCAAAGCGGATGAGGAAGGTTCGAGCGCTCCAAGGCCGCTCTGAACCTCAGTAGGGGAGTACGTAGTCGATTAGTACCACTCGACATCTCAGCAACACTCCATTTCTGGCTATTGCTTAAGCGGGGATCGGGCCTCAGGCTCCTCGAAATACAAAAAATAGAATCAAAATAAATAAATAACAAATATAAAAGCATCCTCCTCCAGAGTATGCATTTCAGAGTACCAAAATTGGGTTGCAAATTTCAAAGGAGGATGGGAGTCACCAGAGTGACTACTGTAACGGAAAATGTCCTCTTTAGCAGCTTATGAATTTGAATAAATATTATGTGTGAAATACTTTACCTTTTATCATGCATGCATAGAGACTACTGATATATTTATAGCAACATTGCATATATGCACTCACAACTTATATTCTGATATTGTCATTCCTACATGTATGTACTCTATCTATTAGCACTGGCCTATCTGGCTCATGAACTCAAAGAGAACTGGGGGTAATTTAGCATATTGGTTACATTAATATATGAGTCATAATTAATGTATTTCCTTGTTTATTCTCTTAGTCTTAAAAACTTTGAAGGTGCGACACCGGGCAGTTGCTTGACAGTAGGCTATTTATGTTCTGGGGTCCGCGAAATTACAGTGCCAGATGACTCCTCCTAGAAAGTAAGGTCTCAAAAACATCTGGAATTCTTTTCTTGATAATATTTAATTTTTGAGATTTTATTCTAGTGGAAAGATGCCTTGTAATCTATGAATCGGTGAGGCAGCGGTCGCCGGGGGGCTGTCGCTCGGCTGCTAGCTTGGCGCCGAATCTCATCAGTGGTACCCACCGACTCTTTACTGTCAGTAGGGGCAACGCTGTGGAGCTAAGAATTGTGCGCGCTTATGGCGCTAAAACGGCGAGGGCGGATCAGACCTGCCCTGTCCATAGCGGTTCTGATCGCTTTGCCTTTCTTGTTCATTTTATTTTTATTTTTCTCGAGTATGAATATATTTATTTCACTTTTGCTATATAACCCTACACCATACATATTGGTAAACGTTGCCAACTGGCCCGCTGCCTGATCATGGCCACGCATCTACATTAACAGCGTTCCAGGTGCACATTGCATTGAGAATCAAAGAGCAGCAAACCTTGCATGGAGAAGTCAGTGAGATTAAAAGAAAAGCCACCAGGAGTGGGGACTGAGCGGAGATACACACCTAGGCCTGTAACTGTGTGATCAACCAGGAGCAGAGCAGCCAGCCGTTGTTTAAAACGTCCAGAGTTCCTTAGCATCGAGTATGTATCTGGTATTGAAGGTCTGCCCAGGCCGCTAGAGTTTCAGCAAGAAGCACACGAGTGAAGGAATTTTAGGGGAAAAATAGACGAGAAACCTTGTTGAACAGACAGCGAGGACCGAATTATTCATAATGACAATCTCAAATAAAAAAAACACTTAGGAAATGAGTTGGTACGCAATTACTCGTCGATTCCTTACACCTCCCATATAGCGCTGCTCCTTGTTCCTTCTTTGTGCAGCTCAAGTTTAGCATGAGTTCCTAACTGGCGCCCACGAACAGGTAGCCCAGTCGGGGACTTTATGGTTACCCCCCGGAGTTATGGATGAACGGCCTTTTACACGGGAGTGAAACCTTCAGGTGTAATTAACATCGGAGCGCTGGATGGAACGTCAGAATACTCATCCCACCACATATTCTGTGTGTCACTCTACTTCGAATTCTGTGGGCTAATTTCTGAGAACGTTACAGGTCATTGCCTTATAGACCATTTCCTCCTCTGTTGGCGTGTCATGGGGCTCCGCAACTTGGGATGCTATATCCTTTCATTAAGGTCAAAGGACTCAGGCGACACTATTCTGGAGAATCACACTAAGTCCATTTCGTATCACTGTATGTAGAGGTATTTATATCACGATCCATTGCATAGTCTGCACAACTTAAGACTACTGTATGTGGTCATGCCGAGAACAATCAGCTTTGTACATGGAGGAGAGGTGCGAATCGAATATAAAATGATCTGATATCGTAGACTCTGGGATTCCTCTCGTTCAACGTCATTTGGAATTGAATCCGACACGGGACACTCCCTAAGCCGATACCCTCCGACTGGTTTAAAATCTGGTATCCACGTTGGCGATCTGAGCTACTGGTCAATAATGTGTCTCTAGGTTACGTTCATCCGCCTCTCACCTTTAGATCATTTCATAAGCCAGGGCACCCCAACTATATCAGAAAGGAGATTATTTCAAATACAATGGGCAGTAATGTGATGCGGTGCAGTGACCTCTGCGCTCTATACTTATATGGACGCAGACTTTATTTCTATTTTTAGCACGCACTAAAGAATCATGCCTCTCTCAGAAAATACAGCAACTATGGGGGATTTGGACGAAATAATTCTATGGGTTTTCGCAGTGACTTGAGCATATGTTGATTGTTCCTTGTCAAAGAAATGTGTGCCATCTTGGATACTTCACATATCCATCTGTATAGCTGTTCTGGTGAGCGGCTCAGATGTCAACGTTACGGAGATGTTCACAGAGGTGAAGTCTCGTTTCCGATGATTGGTCTAAACGCGGCAAATCCCGAAGCCAATGCTAGCATACCGATTCTATACAGCGCTGTGGGTTAACGGCATATATGATTCATCTCGATTTTGCTTCATGAATGGTACAGTACTTAGATATGTGTATAGCATTGCTTTTAGGGTATTGTCAATCGAACAGAGTCAAATTCTAAAATAATAAAGCATCACGCCCTTCTCAGAGAATACGGTAGTATTTCTCAACAGTAGAAAACTCATCCTTAGTCGAGGCGATTTTATGGTTTTTTCGCAGTGACTTGAACACAGGTTTATTATTCTTGTCAAGGAAATGTGTGCCACTTCTGACACTTTATATGACATTTTGAGGATCATAAGTCAACATATTCATCTATATAGTTGATCTGGCGAGCGGCTCAGATGTCGATGTTGCCGAGCCGTTTACAGAGGTGAAGGCTCATTTCCGTTTATTGCGCTGAAAGCGAAAAACCCCTAAGTCGGTGTTAGCGTGCCGCTTATATACAGCGCATTGGGGTACCGGCATATATGATTCCCTTCAACTTTTTCTCATGTATAGATATAACATTGCGTTTAGGAGATTCAATTGAGCACAGTCGAATCCAAGAATAATATACGATCTCATGATCACTTTTATACAGTTTCGAGACTAGCGACAGTGAAATATCAACAAAGGTAGAGATCATGGAGAAAAAGTTACGAAATACCGAAACTATCCTTGCGGAGTGGTGCAAATAGGGAAAAGCAAGGTGGTGGAGGCTGAAACAGATGTTCAGTCGACCATCATGCTGTTTGCCAGGTATCCCCAAGATATCCTACTTTCTATCATTCGCCAGGGACAGAGAGCTTATGTGGAGTAGCGAGACGCTCATAAGTTGTTTTATAAAGAGAGCGAATTCTTCGAAAATGCACTCAACATACCAAGCCTCCAACCACTTACCTACAAACTCACTGCTAGTTCTCAACAAGCTTCATGTTCATGAACGTGTCATTGATTGTCGCTGCTGTCTTCATCGCTCAGGCGCATGCAGCAACTCTGAATGTCGTCAACAAATGTAACAAGCCCGTGTTCTTGTTTACCCAAAGCAGTCAAGGAACTATTGCCAACAACGTGAACCTTGCTGCTGGAGCAACAAAGAACATGGGCATCAGTGCTAATTGGATTGGTGCCATTAATGTTGGTACGTGCTTGTTTTTCATTTGTTCCATTCTTCTGAAATCTGACACCGAATGTAATAGGCACCGGCTGTAACTCAAATGGTCAAACCTGCACTACTGGGGGCCCGACTTGGGATGGAAGAACACCCTTCTCTCGTGCCGAACTTAACTTCGTAAGTATTCTTACTTCCCAAAGAGGATTACCGAATACTGAATATATCTAAAATAGGGGGCGATCCCAGGCTCAGTCACCTACGACATTAGTCTAATTTATGGATACAACGTTGGTATGGAAATCAACGGCAAGGGGTGTACTGAGTTCGCTTGCACTCTCCCCGGCGGCTGCGTAAGTCTCGTTATCATCAATCATCTACTGATTCTTCTAATTATCTTCTCTAAGCCCATTCCTGGACCGGGTGGTTCGTGCTTTAGCGGATGCTGCGCCACTGCCCAAGCCTGCAAGAACAATGGTGCCCTGCCACCTGGTGGAGGCGGATGCCCGCAGAACCAATTCGCTGGACCCCACAGCCCCTTCTTTTACAACAACTGTCCTAATGCCTATGCCTTCCCCGATAACGACGGTAGGTGTTCTTCTGTCGTTCTATAGAGAAAGAAATCTGACAGAATGTGTAGGAGCGAACGGCGGCAAGCCTGCCAACTTCGTTGTTGCTACTTGCAAGAGTACCGATATGACAGTGACTCTCTGTTCTGGAAAAACGACCCATCTCCAGAAGTATGTGCTAATTAATTAATTTCAATCGGACTAAGTTAACTTGCTTCTTTTCCAGCTGAGCAACGGCGGAGTCTAGTTGAATAACCCTGTACTATTACTAGTAGTGGAATATCGAAATAAGCTTATTTATTCAAGCTCTTTTCTGTATCTATTACACAAATATTGAACAATATTATGTCTACCGTTTTTTAACCACCGTTGCATGACTCTTTATGACAGACACTACTATGTATATTGGGGCCACAGGGTCCTCCATAACAACTAGAGGTCAGTCCAAATGACCTGCCAATTCCCCACATTAAAGCTATTTTCATTGAAAACATAATAACTGTCATATTAATCGATATGTATAGATTCATTAACCAGATGTATACTAGTTAAGCATGAGCCTTTAAACACTGATTTTCTCGTCTAATAATTTTGCCCCCTGGTATGATTTCTTGTATATCTTGAGTGTTCCCAAGTTCCGACTGAATGATATTGAGAATCGATTCACTTATAGACCAGAAGTCTCTTGATAATGTTGTGAGACGTAATCTCTTCTTGTTACGACCAAAGGCTAATTTATGTGCATGCTGGCCGGGTCGACCCACAGACGTCGGTACGTTTTGTGCAGATGAAGTTTTTGAGGCGGGAGTGGCGGGAGGTTGCATTCTAAAGAGAAAATTAGCGAGAAAGGGTGGGGACCAAAAGAAAGCAGGGTGCGACTGGGTTGGTCGTGTTCAAACTATAGGAGGGAATTTTTATAGCCCGGTTAGGAAAATTGAAATTTTGTGAATTTTAACCTAAAAAGAAGCTCAGGGGGAAAGGACAACAGAAAAACGATTAGTTGCTCACATTTGAGATACCTCCATCATTTACGCGGCTTGCTCGCCCTGTGAACGGTATGGTAACTCGAGTCGCAGCATTTTTCGTATTTCCATTTCTTTGGAACGAACTCCACCGATGTAGACAAGCCTCCAAGGTGGTACTGGAGCAAGGCATATGAGGATAGTCGGGTAGAGTAATGATTTAACGACTTATGAAACGAATCTCACACCTGCCGGCTGTACATTCGATTAATCCTTTTCGTAAACGAGCAGTACCCTTGGTAATATCCACAGGAATCAGAATTTCTCCTGCAGGATACATGCAAATATATACGTATGTTCCTTGCTCGACATTGTCCGTCCACCGGGTCTCTGCATAAGCTTATCAGAAGCGTGCTAGTATACTGGCTCATCAAACTAGACTCCAAGACACATCTTTAATCAAAGCTCACACTGGATAGGCAGGGAAACGTTTTGGGCCATGGCTAACACAGTGTCACTTTCAGTCCTCGATGAATTCTGCACAGTATCTTCATCGTGTTCTGTGGATAGATTATTTAGAGTAGGTGGTTTGGGTGCTGAAGAATCACAACGACCGGTTTGCTGAAAAATAAAGAAAGTACAGCAAGGAGCATGCGTGAATAGCAATGATAATAAGTTGTTTTGGATAGTGAAGAAAGCGGGGAAAGGATAAGGATTGGGGTACTAAGCTTGGTGGCTTGGTAGCGAGATAGCGAGATAGCGGAATCGAAAACAAGAGGAAAAAGAAGACAACCGCGTGTGATGACACTCCTTCACATTAAGAATTTTCGAGTTGATGTGATGATGTGGCATCTTGTTATGTACATATTCATCGCTCTGCTTAGCCCTTTTGGACCGTGTTTGTCCAAAGCTACGATGGATGGCCGATGCTGTTACATGACCTTGGGCTGTTGGCATTGTCCAGCACTGTGACTTCATACTGTGTGTAATGTTGTTGTTGAATTGTGTGTGATGTCCTTGCAGCCATGGGTCACCTTGGGTTTCACCAGGCGTCAGGTTCTCGGTCACCTCGGCAAGAGTTCTTTGGAGATAGGTAGGGATAGCGGGCACTTGAGTGTTTCCATATTTACCTTGGTATGCGAGGGGATATACAGTAGGGGTTATTCCAGCCTGCATATGTGGTCTATGAGGCAGAGCATAATCTTGTTCAGCCTCAGAGTCAGAATCACTCTCTGGAGGTGGTGTGTGATCATATTGAACCTTAGAATCCTGATGGAACAGAGGGAGTATATGTGATTCATCTTCAATATCAATGATTCCTGAACCAGACTGTTGGAGTTCTCCTGCTGAGCCTGCCCACCATCTAATCGGCCTTCCATCTTCCGTGTATAGTGCTTTGGGGGGTCAATTGGGAACAACATTTGAAGCGGCCCTTTCCAAGGCTTCTTTGCTCATTGGAGATTGTGGTGGGACTTGAAATTCATCACAATCATCTTCATAGACAGAAAAGGAAGAATTTTGCTTATAAACCTGAGCCCTGGGATGGAGTGTGCTCATAGACAGGCCTATCGAAGCCATAACATTGGTTATCTTTGAACTTCCACTGTTCACTAGGAAGTGCATTGACACTATCATACCACTCAAACAAGGAAGTGACTGCAACAGCCATTACCTCAAATAAAAGAAAATTTTGGCAAAAAACAGGTGACTGTTGTCTGAGCTGACTTCTGGCCCACACCCTGTGGGTGTGAATTGCCAGTTTTGGCCATATCAGGAATGCATTACCACAGGGTGATTTTCGAGAAAGAAGCCATCACCGAATAGCTGGTAGTAATGCTCCCTGAAAGCTTTATATCAGACTGGCATGTTGTCATCAATTTTCTTGAGATCTCCACTATAAATGTTGTAGTTTCAGTGCTCTCTGGATGGAGCATAATGTGAGCTGCGAGGAGAGACGGAAAGGAATACAATCTCACAGAATAGAGGTGTACAACAGTACCTGTTCAGTGGTGTAAGCCTCTGTGTCGCCATCCCTGCCAGGCAGGTTGTCTTGTAGGATGCTAAAAGAGGTGAGATGATCCCCCAAAATATATGCCATCAGGATCAGGAATGCCAGTCGATATTTTTTGGGAAGAGGTGCAGGAGCTTGGGTGCCAATGGGTTCGAACCATTCAGGGTGTGCTTGACGTCATGCATCACGGGGCATTTCACGACCCGGAACCGGCCTAAATACAAGATAGATGTCATCATTATTTCTGGTGCCAATAAACGTGTATCTCTCATGTAGCTCTATCTCTGGTACAGCATATTTGTCCTTTAAAAATGTTCCAAGATGATAGAGTTGGAGCTTGAAAGAATGGGCATCTGGAAGTGCTGGAGGAAGAATGGGTAGCATGCCAGCATATGCTGCTAAGGCAAACAGGTAATCCATGCGATATGTGGGGAGCTTGGCACAAACACCTGCATCTCTTGGATTGCGAACATATCTGCTTGAGAGACCAAGCTTGTAGCAATTGTACACCCACTTTTCGAGCTCCTTTTTGACCTCAATCCTATTGGGATCAAAATCAAAGGCTCTAAAGTACTTGTAAAGTTCCCAAAGTGTGCTATATGTGATGCTTTGGACATCCTGTGCATTGTATTTGTTGATGTACTGGGTGAGCTGGCTCTGATCTCCAAAAATCTGATAGAACGAGTTAGTTTCTTCACCATTGTAAGGGGAATATGCAGGGATATCCCTGTCAACAGAGAAAGTGAAGTGAGTGTAGGTTTAATGTCCTCCATCAGCAGTCCCATGGGGAGGGGGTTCATCCTGCATATAAGGCTGTTCTGTAGAAGGATCAATGCCATTGACTGTGATGGCAAGTCTTTGTGAAAGCCGTTTATCAGTGGATGAAATAATGAGTAAATGTGGATAACATACATGTCGGTCAGCATTAGCAACCCTGGAAGGAACCTTGTGGGGTTGTGAAGGATGAATCAGGGGAATGAAAAACTATATATATAACGGTATCAAAAATATTACATAACTATGATGCCCACAGGGTCATGATCCCTCTCAAAGTTTTACTCTGAGGAACACAATAAATTGACAGCAAAGTTGGCATGTGGGTTGAGCTTCAGGGCAGCATAGGGAGTCCCTTTAGATTCAGGGAGAATATTTTAATTTGCATATTGAAATAAAATATTACCTGATTGAAGGGCTATTATAATTCAATGATAGGAAATGCAGTATTAGTTAGCAGAAAATGAGGTTTGCAAGATAAAGTGTCTGCAGGTCCCAAGTATTATAATTTGCATATGGAAATAAATATTATTTCATTGAAGACCCAATGTCCACATACTTGAGTGGTATTCAGCCCAAATGAGCGCTTTTGACAGCGAAGCTTTGCAAAACAAATCCAGGTGGATTGGGACTGTCTTTGTACCTGTAAGGGCAACCCTCGGAGCCGGGCAGACGTCACGCAAGGCTAGCAGAGGGGAAATCCAAAGATATATAAGTAAATGAAATAAATACACGTGAAGGGAATCTCATCTAGCAGAGGGGAAATCCAAAGAGAAAGTCTTGGATTGCCTCTGCCAGAATGAGCCCACTAAATATCGTCCAGCGCCGGAAGCATCAATGCTGATGAAAATATACAACAATAACATGATAAGTCGGAAACAATAGGAAATGGAAAACAAACCAATGACAATGGAAATAACGGAAGTGGAAGTGAACAGAAAAACAATGAAAAGTACCTGACGGCAGACCAGCACCAACCACCTGCCACCCATGCCCTATGGCCACCCGCGTGGACACTCCCCGCATGGTGCCCACTGCCTCCAACCTAATCTCCCGCTTTCTGACCACAGAAGTCGACAAATGCGTTGCTGGGGAATCCCACACAGAAAGGCTCCCTGAGAGTTATTGACGTTGGGGATAATTCTGGGTGGAAAGGTTCCAGGCAGAAATCTGAGGTCGTCCCCTGACAGTACTGTCAGGGGACGCCTCCAGATTTCTGCCCGGAACCTTTCCGTCCGGAACTATCCCTCGCGTCAAGCACCCTCTGGAAGCAATTCCGCGCGGGATTCACCCTCAGCACATTCGTCGACTCCTGTGGCCGGAGAGTGGGAGG
>KN837429.1:0-17544 GCA_000827215.1 Sphaerobolus stellatus SS14 | reverse complement strand
CTTTGGATTTCCCCTCTGCTAGCTCTGCGTGACGTCCGCTCGGCTCCGAGGGTTGCCCTTACAAGTACCCCCCTCGATGATATTTGGTAAAGAGAGAAACATTGAATTAGCTTGAGATTATAGCTATATTGAGGCAAAGTCAATTGAGAATATACTCTAAGACTCCAGGATGCCTTGAATGGTACAAAAAAAACGATAAGGCCAAGGAACATTATCCAACAGGATATAGAAGTATTATGAATAGGAAGATATATATAACTAGCCACCCTTGAAACAATGCTTCAGACATCTGTATTCTTTTGGGAGGCAGACGCACCATAGTGGGCATGTGAATAGCGGGATTGGTGTGTGAGATCCCTACGTAAGGGAATATCTTTTGACCACTGTGATTGGGGGAGCTCCAGTGGGCGGGCGTACTGATATGATGACACCTTGTTCTGTGTACAATGACACTACGGGCATATAGATATTTGTTAGATACAAAATTAGAGAAAAATGCTTACGGGTGATCCTACTTTTTTGTTCTTTTCACACAAGTAAAAGGACCGACGAAGTCAGGCTCTGATGATATGTTCTCTCAGGCAAAAGGCATTACATAACCAAGATTACCCAACAATTTTCCGGATGGAAAAAGCTGCTTTCAATTATGCCGAAATGCCGAGTAAATCTGAGGAAAACCCACGTTTTAACGATATTTCGCCGAAGTTTTTTCATGGAACAAATTCTGCCTTAATCATCTATTTTCCTGCAGGCAAGGACTTCCTGAATCTATATTTTGACACACTTTGTATACAAACTTTCGCTGTAACAATTGCTAGATCTCACTTCATTATGATCGGAGGCAAAAATGCGCCATATCCGACATTATTTTATATTTTCCTCATATCCAAGTTATCGAACTATTCTTATCTTTTCATAATTTGCCTACAACGAAAGGAAGACACTAAACTATATTGTTATTTATTTTGTAGCCCAAAAATAGTATTAGATAAATTTAGTATTTCTCTCAAATCTTTCCAGAGGCTCGCTGACCGTCACGCAAGGTGACCCACTCATTGAAACCTGAGAGTTTGTGTGCATCGAGGCAGCGTCTCTTTTGAGAATGAGGAGAATGGTGCTCCAGTCACAGGCGGTTTTCACATTCAAGATTACAAGAGGATAAAATATGATATATTGTTATTTTACAGTTACATTGGTTTAGATTTATACAGCATTGCAAATTTGGAAGTCTTTAATTATACTTTGATACCAGATGTCAGATGCGTGTTTTTGAAGTGAGCTTTGTGTGGTGTGTGGATTTTGTAGTGGATCGTGAGATCGGACGTCGATCATGCCCAGTCACTGGGTTG
Organism: Sphaerobolus stellatus SS14; assembly: GCA_000827215.1. Lineage (NCBI taxonomy): Eukaryota > Fungi > Basidiomycota > Agaricomycetes > Geastrales > Sphaerobolaceae > Sphaerobolus > Sphaerobolus stellatus. The sequence goes on along the minus strand of KN837429.1, from coordinate 16,195 downwards.
GTTTATGTTCCGGAATCGATGATTGGTAGTGACGCGAAATTATAATCAAAAGGAAGACAGTCAATGGACATGGAACAGCTCAGATGAAGATGCATACCTCTGCACCACGTAGTACAACGTAATAATAATTGGTCAGTGATCAATTGCACAACGAACGTGAAAAGGAAAGCTTGTGAAGGAATGTGATAGCACGCGACCGCAAGTAGGATTCAACCGACAAAGCAAGGAGTGGGGTTAAGCATGGTGGCACTATCTTTAAACAAAGCTGTTAGAGCATGGTAGGAGGATTAATATAGGCGGCTTACCTGCGACGACTTCCCTGCGGACCTGCTTTGCAGTCGATTTGGTGCACCACGGGTGTGATTCTCATGGAGGCTTCCTAGAGAGATATGAGGACATATAGGAAAATAGAAGGAGCGAACTCACCGTAAAAGTACCACAAACAACCCAGCTGGTTGGAGAGCTTGGGACAGGCAACCGCCGACGTCATTGGCTGATGTTAGCCTTAGGATTTGAGATAGCCGTCCAGGTATGGTCGTGAGTTGAGGAGATAATATGTCTCACTTTAGGAGACCATCCACGGACATAGAACCATGGAAACCGATAAGCCATATCTGGTACATAGGTGGCCTACAGATCGGAGGTCAGCACGAGGTAGGGTCCTGCGTTCGGGAGCAGAACGCACCATACAAAGAATCTCAAGTCTTTTTAGAGAGGCTAAAGCGTAGATAACGAAAACCTGAAGTTCGAATACAAATCAAAATCTAGATGGAACTGCTTTTAGGGCTAGAGAGTTGAGGAAGGAACGAGCGCACACCGCACGCTTACATGTACAGCCACCCAGGAGACCCCGCTTCAAACTCAGCTGCTTTGCCACATACTCGCTTGAAGCCTCTACAATCTCAACTGCTACATAAAAGGTTGACATATCGTTTTGGTCGTGTTATACACGCGTCTGAGATCTGATATATGACCCAACCACTTACAAGGTTTCATGAGGATATCAACGCAGTTACTGGAACTGGCTGGCCATGTGTGGCCGTGCCATGACAATATATTAGTAGCAGCGGTTTGCGGTCCTATTGTTCTCTATCTACTCTATGTATTACTATCTTAGTCAATACACTACCTATTATGAGTAATATCTCGCTTCAGCAACCGAATGAAGTGCGATATGAGTGCAACGCGTGTCGCCATACAGTGACCTTAAATTGGTCGAGGCTATAGTAATCCATTCATTATTAGAAAACCAGAATGTGCGCATTGTCCTTATTTTATAGGAGTCAGCTCGCGTTGAATTTAAATCCGCTCTAGAATCGCTCAGTATTACAAATGCAGCATTTCAAACACTGACATCCCTCACCACGACCACTACCGGCGTTCGTAAAAGAACTCCCCGTTCATCTTGAATAGAGGAAATCTAGTTGGTAGTGTTATACACGCTTATCATCTGCTGTATGCGTACCGCTAGTGTTGCACTCCTCACTGACCCATAAATGTTGTTGAGATGAGGTCGTCGGCCGTCTCGCAAACATGCGAGGAAAATCACATTTATGACGGAAGGTTAAATACAAAGGAATAAAGCAGAGAAGATAAGAGAATAACGCTAGGATAGCAGAGGTTAATAGCCTAAGGCTTGATATCAGCGAGCGTGCCTGAATGCTGCACACTGTCTAGCTTGCACAGCGCTCATTAACCTGCATCCGTATTCTAACAAATGTATCTCTTTCACTTGAACTTAAAATGGTTGCTCAGCTACACATTAATGTTTATCGTAATTATGCGTTTCAGATAACGCAGCAGAGGGAACCCAAAAGATCTCATGGGGTGGGAAGTCAGGTTAACGGATTGAGAGGATGAAGGTTTGATAATAGCACGCCACTAGTATCAGTTCTGTAATATAACTCTTGAATACAAGTTTTCTGTCGTCTCATATGTCCTGTTTGTTTCTATGTGTCAGACATAAAGAAGTTAATAGATTTGAGAATGTTCTATAGCAAACTTTGAGAACTACATGGTGCTACAAACGATACGCAGTGCTATGTAAAAGGAGTGTGGGAGTGTGTCACTACGAAGTACTACGCGAATGGGGGAGGTGCTACAGTGCTACAAGTCCTATGGAGGCTACGCACTGCCCACTCTTATTCTGGTATTGTCCATTCTGATTGAATATCTCGTGCCCATAGCTGCGAATATGATAAGCTCACAATATAATTAGGAGATACAAACCTTACCCAATCAAGAGGAACTACAACAGAATGATCCTCATTAAAAGCACAAACTGCGCTATGACACCATATGAAGGAGATAGGCCGAACATGAATCTCGTCAGCGAATGATATCGAGTAAAGCCGAGCACCCAACAATGAATACTCTATGTAGGGATCCGGCAAGTTGGCTTGGGAGGGCAGTCGGTTTTGGTAAGCAACATAGGTTGTTGATCCAGCACTGTCGGCTTGCGTAAATATTTGACAAATTCGTGCTGAATGATGCTCCTTGCTCCCTGGGGGTCTGACGAGAACATTGCTATTTTGAGGTGATGTTTGATGGCTAGAATATCTGCCCCTTTCCGAGATATATTCTGTATGTACTTGGGCCTGACGGGATGGCTGAAAGGGGAGGTCCGAGTAAGATGAGAGATAGTGTCTCAACGCCAGATGGATTTCTTCTGAAAGGAACACCTCTTTTGCCAAAAAAAGGGGAGATACCAATGCTGTGAACCAATATGTCTTATTCCGTCTCCTTGAATTTGGGGACGTAGTTGGGGTTTCGGTTTCAAGCGGGTGTGATTCGAGAAAACATTCATTATATACTTGACGAACTTCTGAAAGACCTGGTATGCTCGGGCCAAAGAATAGAAAGGCGCGTAGCTTGCAGGCTGCAGTAAAGGCTTTCAGCACTGTAACTTCCATTTGACCTTTTTCTTTTTTGTGAGTGATACCTAAACAAACTCAAATATGACTCACCTACTAGCCCGTTTGTGGTGATTTTCTGCAGCCTGCCAATAAGTCTCTCGAAAGGAAACATCCACCAAGAATGAACTGGTCCCAGAAGTATTAGAAACTCTTCAATGTGTAGAGCTACATGATGGTTGTCTCTAAACTTCATAGTTGGGAAGAGTCGTTTCAATCCGCGAAGATATTCCGACATATAATAGGTATATGCCTTCGCATGACAATTTGATGTTTGTCTGGAAGTCGCCAGTAGAACCGCTGCCACAAGCATCATTGTGTTCTGATAATACCAAATGCATGTCTGATGATATTTCCCACCAATGCCCCAGAGACGTCCAAGGCTAATAGGAAGATAAAGTGAAATCAATATACGCCACTCTGCTGCTTTGAGTCTTCCATGACTTTTGCTGCCGAAGTTGTTGGGAACAGATGCCACCCATGTTGGTTTAATTGTTCGAGATGTGTCCTTACGGATCTCTAAAAGAACCTCGGCATCCAATATCTTGCCTGATGAAGGTCCTTCTCTGTATCACTGTCTTCAAGTGCATCCTTCAAGTCACCCTCATCCTCCTCATCATGATCTTCTTCCTCATTGTCAGCCTCTTCTTCTTCCTCATTGTCGGCCTCTTCTTCTTCCTCATTCTCGTCACCTTCTTGTTCACCTTCTAAATACGTGTCATCAGTGCCATCAGAGTTTTCACCTTGGTCAAAATCTCTTGAAATACATGGGGGAGAGGCAGCCTGAGCTTCAACCCCAGGCTGCAATGTGTTCTGAAACATATTGCCATTCTTTTGCTATTATAAATTAATTTTGGAAAACATTATTGGATATAATGCATGACTCACTGACTGTATAATGTCACTTGCCATTGACACTTTAGTAATGCAATCATGTCGATTGGAAGTGCGTGCAACATTATGTCGCTGACAAATTGCTTCAAGAGTTGCAAAAGCTAGTCGTTCCAATGTGGTTTCAGTGAATGTTCCCTTTTGTAAACGAATGAGGCAAGCTTCGTAAAGCTGTTCATTGAGGGATTTAATCTTAGGCTGTGCTCGCTGTTTCCCCTTCAAGCTGGTCTTCTCAAGCTTATCGGCCTTTTCACTCTCCAAGCTGTGGACTGATCGAACATGGGTTTGAACAACGCCTTCAAGTAATGCATGCATTACATCCACAACAGTTAGTCTAGTTGGATCCCAATAGGGCAATAACAGGAAGGGAGTCCAACGGATGCCCTTCTCTCTGTAAAAGGTATCCCTTGATGCTAGTGTAACCGCATTCCGCCAAAGTGTAGCCTTAGCCTGATACTCCTCATTCGTTTTGCGAGGAAATTCCTTAGGATCTAGCAATGTTCCCGCTCTTAACTTGTCACGCTCAATATCGCACAAACCGCACTGCCGGGAACCAGCCAGTTTTCGAGATGCCTTCATGTCAGCAACAAAGGGGACCAGAGCACAACGAATGACTCTTCCCGTTGGATATTTTGCAGTTCTTGTGTGATAAACCCCTGGATCCCATAATTCGACGAAAGAATTCATTAATGGAACCAAATAGTGATCAGTTTCTTCCATGGATGGTTCCCGTGGGCCAGAAATAATTCCGGAGAGAAACATATTCTCCCATTTGTAGCATAGGTTGGCAGGGAGGTTTAGGCAGATTAGAGCGATCATCCCAAAGGAAAGTATGCGACCAGCTTGTCTGTTTTTTAGAGGTTTATATCCATCAACAGAAATGGCAAATATATAATATCCTCCATTTCTCTGGATGCGAAACAGCTTAGTAACAGGTCCGAGGTGATCTCGAATGTAACTGCCATCAAAAATATCTTCTGGGAGATCCTTGGGAGGATTTTCCCATGCAGAATCAAGCATGTCCTCCATTCCTGGTCTTGACAGAAATTCTGCCATCCAGTCTTTGACATCACAACATGCAAAGGGTCGAATAGGTTGTCCAGAAGACTTCTGAAGTAAAGCAACTCTGCAAGGCTTCAAGTTTGGATCATTTGGAAAAGGATTGTGGTTACATCTCTCAGGGTATAGAGATGTGTAGATAAATGAGCATTGAGGACAAGCGGCATATATTGTTATATCTCCTTCGAGATTAAACATCTTTGCTGCTGTCCATATGTCAATAGGATGGCATTGCAACAACATGGCCTGCAATTCGGTTCCTGATTTTGTTGGAAAAGATCCAAATGTGAGACGCAAAAGCATTTGATAAACGCGCAGTACAAAATTTGAGTAGTGTCGGTGTAATCCGCCCAGAATATTGAGTAGTAATGCTCCTAGCATCGAGATCACTAAGATTGGATGAGCATGTTCCAGAGGATGTGTATAGTGATGGCCTACATGCATATGTAAGTTGTCAATGTGTCTATTCGGAAAGACATACCACTGTCATAATGTAATATCCCAGGTTCCGCCCAATCCAAACGATGCCTAGTAATAGTATCTAAGGCTTGATTGATCTCCTCTACAATTGATCCAGTCAAAGTCTGTAGCAAGGGTGAAGAGATTGTCTGATAAGGCAAACATTTCCCTTTATGTGAAATTAGCCAGTCAGCATGTGGATTCAAAGGGTGATTCCCAGAGGCCCGTGGCAGTCCTTGCCCCAGCTTTGGATCTGAGACAGCGCGGCTCACTGTATCCACAACTACTCTCACTGCCGACTGTATTCTACGAAGATCTTCCAGTGCTGCCTCCATCCATACCTGTTCAGGTGAGGAAGCGGTCAATGTGAATTCAGCAGGTTCAGATTTGAAGGGATTAGGAGAGGAGCGCTGTGAAGATGATCGCAGACCATCCAAAGGTTCCGAGCCTTCTTCGAATGGCAATGGTTCTTCAAAAACCGTCCGAAATATCTGGTCTTTAATAACATCGCCCGTAGGTAAGCCCTGGGATAAGTCTTCTACCTTCATCGTGTTTGCAGTCTCGGCTTGAGATCGATAGTTTGAAACCTTGTCAGCACGTTGATGTTCTTTCCACTGTTTAGGACTTAAATCTTTCCCTCCAAGTTCCCCGCATCCTCTGGATTTGCATGAACAGGTAGGCATGGACGAAGATGTTTGCGTTTGGATGATACGATGGAAAGGCGCTTGCTTATCGTTGCCAATCAACCGAGCGTGAGACTCTGATTCTACTAGTCGCCCGATACAGTGCACTTTGGTTTAAGCTTATATTACGCATGCCCGGTTTTTGAATCTCCATATGGTAATCTGATCCTGCGACATGGTATTCTGATCCGGCTGACTAGGCACTGGTCCCGTGACACGGTATGTTATCTTTCAATTTCACATCTTCTACAGCTCGGAGTATGATCAATAGTGGCTTAAATTAAAGGTATTATCTCATGGAGTATAAAATAATTATGTTCAAGACCAGATAACGAGCGGGATGGCCTATATGTAAATAACGTTTCTGGGGTGCTATATCTCGAGACAGTGTTTCAGTGCCCAGGTTGGCACTCCAACACATAGAAATTGACATCCTTCGCTCACACTGAAAGCTAAATTCCTCCTATCTTTGGTTCCTTTTTGGTGTCATCGCTATTTGAGCATGCTCCTTCGGCATACAAGTCAACTTCGCCCAAAACCTCTCCGCATCACAGCCGCCCTCGGAAGCACCTATCAATACAACAGAACTGTACTCTACGTGCCCAAGAACGGAAAACGAATGTATTAATCTTCAACCATCGTCCGGCAATGTCAAGAAAAATGGGATAGTAGGGTTGGCGAGCAGCCTTGCCCTCCTTGCCATGCTGTTGGTTCAAACTCAAACAGACAGGCATAAGCAAGTACTTACAAAAGGAGAACTTTATTGCCAGGTGTTTTGAGTTCTGTCAATGACATCCTAGGTACCTAACTTTTTATTTTTGACTTTTTATTTTTGTGTGCAGATCAGGTTCTACATAGACTAAGGTTCTATCAACCTCCCGTTTATTCCAGCAGAGCTTCAAAAAGGCATCACTTGCCAACTCTGACATTCAACATCAACAAACTACAAACTTTATGGGTGGATTTTGGATGGAATGGGAATTTGCTGCACTTACCTCAGTCAGTGTGTACGGATATTACGGATTTATAGTCTTCTTGTGGCTTTTTCAAGCTACCTGTATCCCTTAATTAGCCTAAGAATTCTTGGACTTGTTCCTTTGTGTCAAAAGACGCCTGCCTTGAATCAGCCAGCAAGAAATAAATTACGCATATAATTCTAATTATCTCTGTCATTCTTTGGCTCTTCTAAGCTATATAAGGGAGAACACGAAAATATTTCTGCATTGAGAGCTTTATGGGTGTCCATGAACGCTACACTCTACGGGCGGTGATTTTCTCCCGAAGCGGAAGCGGGTCGGAGTTTAGATCTAAGTAGTTACGGTCTTCAAAGCTTCATCGACAGTTCATGAACGACCCTTCTCGAAAGCCATGCATAGTACATGTCTCTTATCTCTGAGTTTATGTGTGGCATCAACGAAACGTCGTATAACGTTCCTACTGACTCAGCTCGAACCGATTCTTCTTAGCTACTTGTCTAATTAATCGAGACTTGAAGAACGCAGGAATCAAGATGCACGATGTTTTGCATTCAGTACGATTCAACTGTGGACGTCGCTGTGTTGGTTAGCTCTTATAGGCGGGATTAGAAGTCCAGGGACAAATGGCGGAAATTAGAGATGCCAGTCCGTGCTATATTTACCACAAAGATCGTTAGTCTCATCTTTTCTAGCCCTCAGACTATAACTCCATCCTGTTTCTGAAAAACTCCGGGACTGGTTTCTTGAGATATATTAATAGTTGATAGCTTTATTGGACTGCTGCGCTTCTCGAGCCTGTTTAGTCTGGTGAGTTACTTGAATTGTTTGCGTTCACGTGGTAGCTTTGGAAATTAAGTGTTTTGGGTCGTGGGGTCCGCAAAGTCCACCACTTATAGTGGTTCTACGGTGTGTCTTCCACGCCCACTTTATTGTTTGCTGAAACCGTTCAAAATCACCAACCAACGGTCCTTTGACCTTTTCCCCCATCATTCTGAACCATGCCCTCTGTACCTCAAAACGTTATTCCTGGACACCCATCTATCTCTTTCGACTCATATACGACGAGTGAAGCGGGTCCAGCTATTGCTCGCCACTTCAACTCCGAAAGCTCGGAAGCCCAGGCTGTTGGGATCTCTACCAGAATGTCCACCGATGGAAAAGTCAAATCTCTTGTATTATCGTCTCTAGAAACGGCGGTCGTAGTCCAAATAGGTTCAATATGAGTAGGATCGCTTTGCATGTCACTCTGGATTTTAAGATACCTATCCGCGGGATAGATTTGGGTACGCTGCTGTCGCCTTCCACATGAGAACCACTATCACCGCCCCAATTCATCAAGGAAGTTGGAGTAGATATATTGAATATGCGAGCTTTCAAGGATATTTGGGATTGTCCGCTTGACGAGAAGGATGACCAATATGCCATTCTACGGGCATATATGTGCTCATAGTATGTCGTTTACACAAGAAATGACGCAGTTTCTCATGCTCATGAAATTACCAGCGCCATGCAACTTGAACGGTGCCAATCAAGTCTACAAAGCACCCAGTTTGTTGATACGGGAAGACTTTCGAAGGCTGTAAGTTTGATCTCAATCTTATACGTTGTGTCTCGTGACCTTTTTTTATTAGGAACTTGGATGCCTTGCCGAATCACAGAGGCAATAGGATATCCTCTATTGCTCAGAAACTATTGAAATGAAGGCCGAATTTGATCATATTAAAAGTACGAAGGACGGAAGCCTTGCCATTCAAAATGCGCGGTACACAACTCGAATGCGCGGTACACAACTCGAATGCGCGGTACACAACTCGAATGCGCGGTACACAACTCGAATGCGCCGAGGTCAAAATATAAGGCTCCCCGGTTAGTTATCTTTCATACCATTGCTGAAATCTACATTAGAGAGTTTGTGCAAAAAGCCACAGCGCCACCTGTGGCTATACCGTGGCTAATCTAGCCCTCTTATTGGTCAGTTTGAGCCACAGGTGGCGCTGTGGCTTTTGCACAAACTCTCTATTGGCAGCTTGTTGTGGTTCTCACTGACAATATGAAGAATGATCATATTGGTTCCGTGAAACGTGTTAACGGAGTAACTAGTTTCGTATTGGTTAAAGGAGGGTCTCGGGGCGTATCCCAGCCATTGGCTATCACGGTGATAGGTCGGGAAGACCTCACGAACGCAGAACTGGCTCGTAATGAATTCGTGCTCCTTGTCCTCCAAGGAGTTATTAAATTGAAATTCTCTCCTTTTATTCAAATGATCTGGTTCCCCAAGACAACTCAACCTAAACAGCAAGCAGCTGTGGATTTTTCTGTGGATACCTTGAACGACTCCCAAAAGGAGCTGATATCATCATAGCTGTCTGGTCTATGATGTGTTCAGTAGCTGCCTTGGCAGCTGCTTTGTCATGAGCCAGGTTATTTCTGAGCTTGCACATCTTCCCTGTTGCCTTCTGAGAAGGAACTAATAATAGTTCCTTCATCCTCGGGGATATCCTATTCATGGATGCCCTGATCCGGGTGAACACAGTGTTCACCCGCTCAGTAGCCTCTATGGCTTCTGACTCAACAATCTCAGTGTTCTCCTTGAGATTGATAAACTCAGTATACTCCTGGCGGAGTGTACTCACTTCACTGGTGGGGATTATAAAATCCTCGTCCTCCTCGGTATCTCCTGCTTCAGGAGAGACATGTTCAGGGTCACTCATGACATCACCAAGGTCCTGACATGACCCTGAGTCTAGACCTATTCCTCGAGGGGAATAGGAACCTTGAGTGGCTGTGCCCAAAGCCACAGCAACTCCCCTTTGGGGAAGCACTGCTCCAGTGGGCAGTACCTGACGTTCCAGCCAATCGGCTGGGACTTAAACCCTGAGCGGCCATGCAGGATGGTCCAGCTAATCTCAGGGGTGACTGTTCCCTGTTGGGAACAGTCTGCATACCATATGCTGTTGCATGTGGTTCACTTGGATGCTCTAGTGTGAGCATCTCCAGCCTCTGTTGGGGGTCAACAGAGAGTGAGGGGGAATTTGCCAAATTCCTCGCAGTGAGTCCTGAAGTGGGCTCACTGATGTCTACAGCCTGTGCAGACAGTTCATCTGCCCGTGCCCTCCTAGTAATCCCATGCTTGTGATTCATAGCGCGGTGTTGGTATTATTTGTAGAACTACAAATAATAGCACAGTTTTGACTTCAGTTCAAACCCATGGTACTAACACTTTATCTGACACGTTGAATACCAAATAAATAACACACAATTAATGTGTGTTACCTATTAGAACTTTCAGGGGTCTTTAGTTCTAAACCGTGGTACATCTGTGCACGTATGCACATTGAATACCAAGTACTACCATACAACAATAATTTGTTGTCTGTTGAGTACCGAACTTTCAGAAGAAAGTTAAAAAAGATACAACAGGGGTTCATATCTTATGTTCACACCGAGACTAACTGAACTCTAATATATTGGAGTAGGTAGTACAAGTGGTGTGGTTAAAAAGATATATGCCGATGCCTAATGCACCGGCATGCTAAATACACGCCGTTGTGGACAAATATGGTGTCCACACTAATTATAGGCTACATACTAGATGTAGCACATATACTAATATAACCTGTATATTAGTTATTAAATATATTATAATACATATATATATATATTGATATAACAGCATATATCTGTTACAATATGACCCTTCCCCAGGTTGTGACGGGCAGCAAGTTGATGCATGTTTGCAGCACAAGACCGTGCTATGCTGTTATACTGGGCGATGACCCGGGCATGACCATTAACTACTACGTCTTGTAGTTCAACGGGAACCTACTTATTGGGTTGCAGCCTGGTCTACAAGTCATGGAGCCCAAGGTTGAAGTGATCTACCTCCATGGTAGCATCATGGGCCCATCACAGACTATCCATAATCATGAGGTTGTACTTGTGGTACATACCCTCAGCATTGATTCTGTTGAGGTCATCAGCCTCCGTCTCCAACCACAACAAATTCTTCCCCATACCCTTCATGGTCCGCTCCATGATGACCTTGTATGGACTCCAGTATGTGCAGTTCACATTACGGCAAACACATCTATCACATGCCGTCTTTTTCTTGCTGTTAGATGGGTGTGTGAAAACACAAGTTACTTGATTTTTGGGGCAGTTCAGGCATGTCTCCCTGAACTCTCCTTCGATCTCATCCTCGGAGCCCGAATCTATCACCTGTGATACATCTGTAAAGGGAATCAAATCAAAAAATTGTGGACTCACCTCAACACCAGTTTCCTTCCTCTTACCTTTTCCCTTTTCAGACCCCAGTGTTGTCAGGACCATTTTCCTCCTCTTATCTTCCTCAGCTCTCCACTTCTTTTCAGCCTCCGCTTCTTCCTCCTTCTTCAGTCTTGTGAACAACTCACGGAGTTCAATAGACTCCATGTCATAAGCTCGCCAGTAGCCAGCAACCATAGACCAACACTCCTCTTCATCATTATTGGGCCAAAAATTTGTCTTCATAGGATCCTTGTGCCCCTTGAAGTCAGGTACTGCCTTAAAACCTTTTAAGGTCCTATGAGTATCAGACAGAAGGACTATGGGAAAGTGGGGCATGTCACTCGATCTCTTGTATAAGACAGAGTTTGCAGTAACGGACTTGGAGGAGGATGCGACATTAGACATTGTTAGGGGTAGTTGTGGTTGGGGGTCAAAACATTAAGTCCCAAGTTTGGAATGTGACCTGTTATTATACCTGGTAAAAATTTACCTTCCCAGGCAACCCTCAGCTAATAAGAAGTGTTTCAAGAACCTCCAGACCATGTCCTCATGGGCTCAGATGTTACGCGGGAGCTACTATCACGATCTGATCCCGATCCTGTTTATTTCATTCTTTATTCATTTCCTTGGGACTCCGTCTGCCATTCTGTTTTCAATTAACCTTCTATTCATTCGGACTCCGTTTATGTTATTACTTCACTCCTTATCTTTCAGCCTCCATCTTTCTTATCACACTTAACTCTAATCGATGCCACATCTCGCTTATGCTTTCACATGATTATGTTTTGCATGGGTTTTATGTTATATTCCCATCGGACTCTGCTTCTGGTATTGTTAACCAATTACATTCATTGTTATACTTCTTTATCAGTCTTCATCTTCGTAACCCTGACTATGACTCCTTATATTTTCCGGTCTTCATTTAGTATAAATAGGCTGTCATTGTATTTGGTTCTGTAGTCAGAAATCAACTTTGTTATCTGTTATTCAGTCTGGCCTCTGCCTCTTTGTTCTACCTCCATTCTACTATACTTGGTCTCCAATTTTCTTATACCCGATCTGTTTGAGACATACTTGGGCCCCGAACCTCTACTTGGATCAAGTTCATTCTGAAATAGGGACAAGCACATATGACTAAGGGTACAACATATAAGTTGAAGCCAAGTTCCTTCAGTTATCATACTTCGGTCTCCAAGATACTAACTCTAGTTCTCATATTTGGAGTCCGAGTTAGTGTCTAGATATCAGGACGTAACACAGTGGTAAAAATGTGTGAACAGGTACTGCAAAGTGCTGTAATCGCTTTTGAGTCAAACCCTTGATTGACTCTTGCATCTAGCCATTCCTAAATTACATCAGGGTTGTGTAAACTTTGGAAGTCAAGCAGACATGTAGGATCTATTATTGTAACAATTAATTCAAAGCTCACCATGTCCAGAATGCTCCTAGAAATATTCAACTGTAGCAAGTCTGAATCTTGTGATTGCCTAACTGGAATCTTTGTATCATAATCAACCCAAATGGAAGGTCCTCTATTTCACTACCTATAAGAACTGCAATTCTTCTTCTTGTTACAATAATGCCTGACATGGTTCTCTTGGGGTGACCTTAAAAACGCACTCTGGTACCCAGCATTTATTAGGCCAGCACTTCCTGTGTGTTGTGAAAGTCACCGGTGTACCCCGTCTTTATAAAGTCCACTCCCAGAATCACCAAGGGAGACACAATAAAACTCAAGAAAAAGATATTTGTACATCTAAAAGTATTCAATCATATCAGAATATAGTATCTTGACATTATTAGTATGTCTGTCTAGGTTGCAGATGCCTATTGGTTCAGCCCTTCTCATGCATTGAGAAATTCGCTGGCACACCCTGATTCTACCAGTATTACTGGTGGGGGCTCAAAGAGAAAGAAATTTGAAAATAATAATAGTAAATAAATAAATAAAAGTAGACAATGGCTTTTGTACAATATTATGATACATTTTAGAACTTGTAAATAAATAATTGAAGACATCCCTTCCTCAGTAAAAAGAAAATATGTGAAAATCTTTCTGTCTATGAAAATAAATAAGAATTATGGAATATTAATAGTCTGTGTTGCACACTCTGGCAGGGGCATATAGCATGAGGGAAGACAGCTTTGAAGCAAATTAAACTCATGTGAAGCACAACCTGACCCACCTACCTTTTCCTGCACCTTCCAGTCATGTGAGTTCTGACACTCCCACATTTCTTAAATTGAACAGTTTTCTGAGTTAAGATAGCAAGAAAAATTGAAACAAAAAACCAAAAGCTAAAAGAAGAAAAAAAACACACCTCATGGTTTGAACACAGAACCATACAAGAAAACACTTGAGCTCAAATGAGAAATTACCACTTCACTATTAGTACCTATACCATAGTTCTTTGTTTGTCACATAGACATAGCGTTAATTTAACCCTCGGAGTACTCAGAACGTTTATATTTCTAATACTAGCTTCATTTGGAATATTATACTATAAATCCTAGATACTTTCGGGTCTGATCATGTGTACATAGTTTTGAACTCAACAGTCGTGCCGGTGAATTTCATGAGACGTGGGAAGGTCTGACCTAATAGACGCCTGCGACCGGAGTGCGTTTTTAACGACACCCGTCCGTTTGGGGAACCTCCATCTGACTGGCGTTCCAGTAGTGCACGATACGTAAGTATACGTGGTATACGAGGCCTTCACTGCTAAGTCTAGATTTGAACGACCACCGCTTGCCAGCGAAGAGGAACACCACATAGCCACCTTGGGCGTGGTTGAATCTCCGTCATTCGATTGGATCATGGACATCCAATCGGAAGAGGTCCAACTGGTCAGGCACATAGCTCCCACGAGTAAGTGCATTTATTGGTCACTATTGTGGCCACACGCGCCTACGAGAATAGTTTTCGACCTTATTCAGGTACAAGCGGACATTGGAAGGCTGGGAAGAAGGACAGAATCACTTTCCTCAGATATTATAGAATTATCATAAGAAATGGTGCAGGGACAATACAATTGTATCATTAGGAGAGGATGGTTAGCCGACCCTTATTACCGGAGCTCCGCTTAGGTTCCTACATGGGGATCGCGGATGCCACGAACGCTTGCTATAGCAGGCGCTTGTTTGGTGCCAATTAAAGGAGCTTCGGTCCCGCCGGCAACCTCTACTCATTCCGCTGTCTATATATCTAATACACCAAGCAGACAGTGCAAGCTACGTGCTCCATGACACCCTTCTGTGGCTTTTCTACCCCAATAGCGGTCTTGCATAGTGCACTTCAGAGTATTCGTCGTGCAGTCACGAGGGAATGCACGCAAGATCCCAAATACTTCGACACCCCAGATCCGAATCTAACTACAATATGGCTTCCAAAATCGCAGCTTGTCCTAGAAGGCTGGATCGATGAGAAGCTCAGGCAACTCGAATGTGAGCCAAGAAATCAGCAGCTCGTGCCAGTCTTGCAAGAGTTTCAGGAAATCGTCGAATCCGACCCACACATTTACATGTGTTTTCATCAAATGTTTGAGCAAATACCAACAAAACCCCCTTATGACGTCGATCCCGGTACTTTCAAGCCACAGGTCTGTAACTTATTCTTTTGTTAATGGGTCCTAAATATGTTCTAGATTCGAGATTACAAAACATTTTTGCGCATTCTCAACATCATCATTACGCAAGCACCTGAATTCTACACTGGTCCTGGTGATGACAACGTTGGAGCTCCTATTAATGCCATTCTTATTTGGCCAATGGCCACTGATGCTGGAATTTCTGCATTTTTAAACAATAAAGTCAATTTTCAACTACGCAAAGTACTACAAGAATATGGCGCTTTTCTTTCTTCTCCGAACTCTTGCAGTTGCCTCACCACCGCTGAAAACGGATGGTTATCCCCGCCTGCCATGGCATTAATGCCAAACTTTGTAGAGTCCTTCCGGTGCAACCCTATGAAACCTCATTTTGGCTTCACATCATGGGATGACTTTTTCACCCGCGAATTTCGACCGGGAGTTCGACCTGTACAATTCCCCCATGACGACTCTATTATCAACTCCGCCTGCGAATCGCAAGTGTACAAAATTGCCTTCAACGTTCAACTACGCGATAAATTTTGGATCAAGGATGAGTCATATTCGCTTTTTCACATGTTGAATGGTGATCCGGTGGCCCAGGAATTCGTCGGCGGAACTGTTTTGCAAAGTTTCCTCAGCTCTGTCAAGTATCACCGCTGGCATAGTCCCGTCAATGGAACAATTGGAAGGATCGTTCACATTCCTGGCTCGTACTACGCTGCATCTCCTTCACAAGGATTCAGAAATCCTTCAGGTCCTGATCCTAGTGCCGCCAGCTCATCGCAGGGGTTCATAACGACCGTGGCTACTCGTGCCTTAATATTCATCAAAGCGAATTCCAAGAAAATTGGATTGATGTGCTTCATGGCCATAGGGATGGGGGAGATCTCTTCTTGCGAAGTTACTGTCAGATATGGAGACAAAATCAAGAAAGGTGATCAGTTGGGAATGTTCCATTTTGGTGGTTCCTCCTATTGTCTAATTTTTAGACCTGATACAAAGATTCGGTTTTATCCTGAAATCGTGGTTTCTTCGGATCTTCTCCTTAACTCGGCAATAGCGGAACTCATAAATTAACAAGAAGGTATGTGTTCTTCAACAGTACGTTCGCGGCCTGTTCTCATCTATCTATAATATAAAGGCGCATGAAGCCGCCCTGGCCATGTGCGAAAAGTTCCCACGCTGAAAGAATCAATTTTCCTCCGATGGAAAAAATCCAGAAAAATAAAACAAAAATCTTTTTGCCATATGTACGCTTCAAAAATAAAAATAAAAATATCTTCTATATCATAAATTCATGAAGCCGCATAAAGGCGCTCCTATATACAAGGAGCATGAAGGCGCCCTGGCCATGTATT
>KN837428.1:55773-72490 GCA_000827215.1 Sphaerobolus stellatus SS14 | reverse complement strand
GACTATGTTGCAGCGGACCTCTCAGGAATATCCCCCCACCAGCTGAACTGATAACCACCTTGCTCATGCTTCGTCACGCTATCGACCTCCTCTTCCCCTATTCAAAATCTTCATTATACTATTATTCTATTATTACCCTATCCTACCATATGAAATTGCTCTCTAAATCCCCCCTTTTCAATCTTCTCCATTTGCTCCAACGTTAAAAATTCTCTCTCCTCCCTTGCTTCTCCTTTCTTCTTTTTTCTTCGACTGGGCACGTCCCCATACACACCAACTGGCTACGGCCACCCCACGTCGATGGGCACGCACTCTGAAATTTCACCTGAAACTTCTTCTTCATTTCCCTATTGTCCTTTAACAAAGTAAACCCGGACGTTTTAGTAGATTGAACTTAGGATAGTTATAGCGTAGGCCGTAAACGGCCTAAAATTGTAACTCTAAAAATGGAAGTAATCAAATCAAATCAAATCAAATCAAATCAAATCACTAGATCTGAGATCTTGACAGACAACAAGTATTCACTGTAAGAGGAGAGCTGGCCTCTGGAATTTATTTTTTTCTCTTTTAAAAACCCGAAGCGAAGTGAAATCAAACTTCAGGACGAAGAAGTTGAAGAAGCGGAAGCAGCAGCAGTGAGGCAACAACTTGGTGGCGCGGCGGCGGCTGGGTGTCTGTGGATGACCGGGCAACTTATCTTCTTTGTGCTTTCTATGACTTTAAAATAAAAGCAGTGCCTGTTATCCTATCCCCCTTTTTTCCCTCGCTCAGGCTATTACTAGTATTCCCCCCTGGCCTGTACTGGAGCATATATGGAACAGGCCAAGACACCCTCTCTATGGATCCCTTCTAAGGACAAAGCCTTCCAGAACATGTCGAGAGGATGGTGGTCAGCGACCTCACGACACTTTCCTTTCCTCGATAGTAACCCTCTATTTATTGGGTTCCGGAGACATACTATAACCCTTCTTCTCTTTACGAAATCGGATTTCAAAACAAGTTTCGTCCCAGTGGTAAGGGTTTAGATACTTTGCTCACCAGTGTGCCGCCTGATCTTATCTGTAGACTTTTTTCGCGGTTGCGACTGCACCCCTGTCAGATATAAAATCCCTACCCGTATTAATTTTATGGGTCTGGATACATGTCTTACAATATGCCTTAGCCAACCAAAGTCTCGATCCAGAAGAAGACCGTCTCAATAAACCTGACCGACCTATCCCTTCCGGACGGTTTACTGTTGATGTCCCGAGTCCTTCGATGGGCATGCTTGCCCCTCTGCCTGGGATTGTCCCTTTTTTATAGCCTGACAGTCTTTAAATCCAGCTTGGGATTGTCGATCTTTCTGTATATCTATAACGAACTTCGCTTCAATAGTCATTGGTTAGGCCGCAATCTACTCAACGGTGCTGGTCTGGCCTGCTTTGAAATTGGAGCCACTCTCATTGCAGGTACGGTTCTGTTATGGTAATGGTATTATGTCAATACGATTACGAACGGCCTATGCTTTCCTATTCAACGTCTCGGCCAAACACATATCCGAGTCTACGTCTCGGATAATGCATTGGCCGAATCAACAAGGTTTCAGACATGTTCTCATTCCTTCTTTCCTTTATTCTCTTCTACTGGTTACTACGAGGATACCAGTCCTTTTAAACACGGATGTGTTTTATTCATGACTCATTCTAAAGTCCGAGACTTCGGACTCTCATTGTATAAAAAGAACCTTCGTAGATAGAATAGAACTCAACTGTCTTATTGCCCACTATTAACTATCGTACCTTTCGACCTAAGCGAATCCCTGAAGTCTCCCTTCGACTTAGAAGCCCGAGGAGTATACCGGGATCTGGAGGGAGACTTCATGTGAGCAGCCACTGGGTGGGTGGGAAAAGTCGTGATATTCAGATCTCTGGGCAGACACATCGAGCGGAGAGGTTAATACCCTCTGCCGAGAGAGGCAAATGGGATGGTGGGTGGGTTAAAAGAAAGGAATTTGAGGACTGCTCAAATCCTGTGCCGCCCTCCCAATCTCCGCTTAGAGGTCACTGGATCTTTCCAGGATGTGTCATGAATCTTCTAAGTCTCCTCTAACTATCTAAAACTCCATCTACATTCTATTCTATCTACCAATACCTTTTCCCTGACACTCCGAATCGAGTCTACCCTAAAACCTAACAGGTTCACCTTTCCCGATGCATCATTTTTTTAATTGTATTTATGATGATAAATGCAGGGAGCGATCATACAACGCTTAACTACCTCGAAAAGCTCAATGTCGCGATAAGCGTTGGTATATTTGCCACAACTATTCATACACAGGCAAGCAAAAATTTCTAGGTCCTGATCGATGTTCTGATAGATCCTTTAGGATTTCAAAGACGTCATTGGGAACAAGGAAATTGGAAGGACAACCCTGCCTATGCTGATCCCACGGGCCTCGAGAATCTCTGTCCCGGTTCTTCTACTCGCATGGACGGTCATCCATTCTTATGTCTGGGAAATTGGGCACATGGTAACAGCTACGCTTCTTCTTAGCAGCATTACCGGGGCCCGCTTCGTTCTTTATGATAACACTATTGCCGATCAGCGGTCCTTCTACATGTATAATGTGAGTTTTCCCTGCTTATTCTTTCCAATGACTCTATAGCGATTTATGACAATTTATTATAGCTGTGATTAACGTTGGCCAATATACTTCCAGGGCTGACACACACATTCGTGTAAACCGGTATATGTAGGCGCATATAACTCCGTTTGCCATCGTCGGACTGACCCTGGCCCGGGAATCATAGCATTTACTAGTAAATATACCACATTTCGTCTCTTTCTCGGTTTTGAAGGTTTTGATCCGCCTCATTCTTTGTTGTATGAAAAAATAGCTGTAACGAATTACAATCTGTCGAGGAATTTGTTTCTCGTCTTTGTGTGAATTTTGGGTACTAACTAGTATATGATTAGCTTAAACTATTAGGTCTAGACTCCCACACGCTGCATGTACTCTTTCAGGTTATTCAGGAACATAGGTTCGATCCAATATGAGACCATCTTCTAGGTGATATGCTCGCACTACTCGAGGCAAGTGAGACTGCTTAACATAGTCTCTATCGCTGGATGTATTCATAACAATTATCATTAGCTTGAGGCACGATGCCTAGGCCGCGGCGACGACCATGGTCCACTATAATTACTCTTCCCCGTTGCTTCTAGTTTTCCAATACCTTATCTTTTATCAATCGGAAATTAAGATAGTATCAAAGACTGGGAATGAGTTTCATGAAAGAGAAGACCGAAGCCTACCGAAGCCTACCATGACCCTGGAAAACCAGACACAGGGACATACCGGGGTGACCCGAGTGCAGATAATTTGTAATTTAATTCTAATGCGTACCTCGGTGGATGGATAAGTGAATATAAGTAGATATAATTGGGGCAGAAATTGGGCAGAAATTTCCTTCGACGAGATATCATTATTCAGCTGATTTTTTGTCTTCTTCTTGGCCTTCCAGAATCCTACCACCAGCATACCATGTGCCTCCTTCAGCGTTTAAGTTGTTTAATCGTTATATTTATTCGTTACGGACTTTCCGTTACATATAATAATAGCATATCAACTTGCCTCAAATACCATTGACCAAGTCAGGGAGAAAATTTAATGTGGTTGCTTATAATATACTGTCATGCCACAGTCAAGGTACAAAGAAACGTGCGGGAATAAGGTGCTACATGGGTACAACAGAGAAAATGAAATATTGCAGTCTCGCAGGATAAATGAATCATATCCTCCACTTCCCTAATCGCTTCATCAATTCACTGAGCTCAAGCAGCTCCTCTTTTGCCTTCGCGATGGCTTCCGGACTCACCCCCTCCGCAGCGTCAATATCCTCCGACGTTGCGGACAAGGGATCGAATTCCAAGAACCTTCCAGACAGCGTAGGTACTTTCAGAGAAAGAATCATTTCGAATGCGGAGCCGTTTTTTGCTTGATCAGTTCCTGGGCCACGTAGTATTGCTATACTGCGCTGTCTTTCTAATTTCCTTCCCCCTTGTCGTGACGAACCGGCTTCATTATGGCTGGCAGTAGTAGTAAATGGAGAGGCATTTCCTTGAGCGAGATGACGCGGGTACGCGGGTGTCTTCGGTAATAGCGGGTTAAATGTAGTACTGGACGGGACACGGTGATGTTGCAATTTAGCAGGGGAAGGATTCGCAGATTGCTTTTCCGGGGACTTTTGGGGAGAGACGTTAGGCGAGAAAGGTACTTGTGCCTTACGTAGCCGGGCGGGAGTCTTGATAATTCGCGGTCGACCGACCAGTTCCCTTTTCTGGGGAGAATCCAGGCGCGCTGCATGACAAAACGATATCAACGAAATAGCTTCTATTTTTTTATAGAGAATCCAGACTAACCAGTTTTGAGAGCACGAGGTGATTCAGCGTCTTGCTGTCCTGCTGCTACGTCAGTAGCTTGCCATTTCCTGTGTAAAAGATGAGTCTTCTCGTTTGTTCACGAAAGTGATTCAAAATATACCGTTTCCTCTCAGTATCCTCAATTCCCGCTGGCTCTTCACTCGCCACCATCTTTGCCTTTGTGATCGCCTTCAGTGCTATGTTCACATCTCCGTCGTACTTGTCCGCAAATTCGCCGATCGTAATTGTCCGGATCGCGCGTGGAATACGCGTGACTTCATTCTCGTGCCTCAGTTTGAAGGCCTCCAAAGAATGTGCCAGATATGCTTCAAACTGCCGTATTCGATCCTTTACTGTAACCGACTGAGCGATTTTCCTGTGAAGGTGATGGAGCTTACCTTCGAGCTCTAAGTTGGCAAGTAGTTGCTTCTTCTCTTCATCGGTATACTTTCTTCGTCTAATACCATCGGACGTGAGTTGCCTTCGAGGGGGTGTCTGCATCGTCGCCGTTGTGGTAGCCATCGCGTCTGAACCTGTTGTCACGGTCACGTGATTCTGTAAGCGCGTTGTCACATATAGCACGGCAACTCCCGCCCAAATCTCCCACAACTCAGGCTGACGTGAGGTAGTATCTACGCGGTCACTTTATTTTTATCGCACTCCTTGCATTTAAGCACGCTCTTAAAGGCGAATCACCTTTGGTCCCTCAAGCAAATAATGTTTGTTAATACAGATAAATACTTCAAGAGGCTGCCAGATTTGACCTTTGGCGGCGGTATCTAATTGCTGTATATCGGTCCATAATGTATAAAGTCCTATTTGGCAAGTTTTCCCTGTCCAATGACTTCATCACAGCCTAGCTTTTACAAGAAAGCCAGGCGTTCACTTTGGTTCCTGCATCAAACGGCACGAAGCCAATTGAATTACGTATCGAGACGGCTTCTTTGATTCCAGCACAAGAGAGTCTTTTGCACACTTTTCTCCACTAGCAAGGTCTCATGGGTGTGCTATTTAGCTCGCCATTTATTTCTAATCCAGCAAAATACGCTATCAAAGTCCAAGAGGACTCGGAACTCGATTCTTCTTCTATACCCTCCTATGACTATGTAATAGTGGGTGGAGGTAAGGAACAGCGATACTTCGTGTTATCTGTATTTCATCCTTATAGAATTCGACTGATCTCTATTTCCCGACGTAATAGGTACTGCTGCCTGCGTTCTTGCTCATCGTTTGACCGAGGATTTTGACGTGACGGTTCTTATGATCGAAGCTGGCGAAGAGTAAGTCCTATGCTTTGCAATCGTCAATTTTTGACTGAATATGCTTGTAAAGCCACAGTAATTCTCTGTTACACAAGACACCTGCTCTTTGGGTCAAGACTTTCAAGTCTGTGTCTGCCTCTGAACTTATCGCGCCTCTAACTTATCTTTGAGTAGGACGCCTGTTGACTGGGGTTTTGTAACAACGTGACTATCCATATATATTCGTTTACGATTGAAATTATTCATGGTATTTGTAGGCCACAACTTGGTTTAAGCGGCAGATCAAGCTACTGGCCGGCTGGTAAAGGTATTGGAGGGTCAAGGTTTGAAGAGATATTTGTGTTATAGATTGAATTCTGACGGTCCTCGTGCAGCATAATAAACGCAATGATGTATCAGCGTCCATGCGCCGATGATATAAACGAGTGGGTGAGATTGGGTGCCGCGGGATGGGGATGGGAGGAGGTCCGAAAGTAAGGTGTCTAAACTCTGCAATACTTTTCATCTGACCCGTTTATAGATATCTTAACAAGGCTGAAAAGTACACGTTACACCCCTCAAAGTCGAATGAATTTGCATCTCATCGAGGTTCCGACGGTTTCTGGAAGACCCGACATCTTGACCACCTTGTACGTGATTTGTGGGAATATTTCTATTCGGTTATTGAATTACCTTTAGCCCATAGCAGAGAGATACCTTGACGCTTGTGATAAGATTGGAATTCGCAAAATAGATGATATAAGTGGTCCAAATGGTCCTCTTGGTGCCACCTTTGTCTCTGCTTTCATTGACAATAACATGGAGAGTAAGTGATATAATTCAGTTTCGAGAAAACGTATCAATGGTGAAGTTCAGGAAGCTCTGTTGCCAATGCGTATCTCACGAAAGAGGTCTTGAAACGTCCTAATCTTAAAGTCGCCACGCAAACATATGTCACAAGAATCATCACCGAACCTATCGTCCCAAGCGGAGAATTTTCGCACAAAGCTGTAGGCGTTGAGCTCGCTAAAAGTGCCGATAGTCCAGTATATCGTGTAAATGCGAAACGAGAAGTCCTCTGTTGCGCTGGTGCGGTAATGACACCACAGATCCTTATTGCGTCGGGCATCGGTCCTACATCTGAGCTAGAGAGGTTAAAGATAACTCTGGTGAAGCCACTTGATGCTGTTGGGCGAAACCTATACGATGTATGTACTTTGTCTCCAAGTGAAAGTCGCATTTACCGACCTGGGTTCATAGCATCCGTGCGTTCCTGTTGCATTCAAGGCAAAGCCGGGGACCACGTTCGACTATCTTAATCAGTCCTTTTATTCTCTCAAGGCTCTTCTCCAGTACTTGTTATTTCGCCGTGGACCTCTTACGATGCTCGTGGGCCAGTCCTTTGCTTTCATAAAGTCCACGGATACTAGGTTCGTCGCTCCTCCATTAAGGATGGAACCTTGTAAAACCAATTCCATGATAGTCTTCCTGTGGATAAGGATTCATCTCAACCAGTCAAACTGCAGGATGCTACCCCTGGTATGGCTAGCCCCGACTTGGAGTTAATAGGTGCTCCTACAGCGTTCAGGAACCACGGATTCACTCTAGGGCCAGCTGGGGACAGTGTATTTACTATTGTAAGCTCCAGCATTCGGTGTTTCCCATCGCATTTCTTGTGATTTAAACAATCCTTAGGGAAGTGTGTTACTTCGTCCGCTTAGCCATGGTAGTATTACCCTCAAGTCGAGTAACATTTGGGATGGCGCTAACATCGATCCCAGGTATGTACTAATCTTCTTCAACATTGGCAATGATTAGACAATAATTGGATCAGGTATTTCTCACATGAGAATGACATGAAGGTCCTTGTCAAATCTGTTCGCCTTTCACTGAGAATAGCCAGGGCTTCTCCATTGGCCGACCAATTGCTTTTGACGAATGATAATTATAACGTTGAAGATTGGTACCATCCTGGTCATACCGATCCTGATGAGGTTTGTACCCTTTCTTACGCTACATGCGCAACACTGCTAATGTACGCCTAACTGACCATTTAGGTTACCGACGAAGAGCTTGCCGAATTTATTAGACGTCATTCCCACACTCTCTATCATCCCATGGGCACTGCGCGCATAGGACAGTCACCAACGGACAGCGTTGTCAATCCTCAGTTACGCGTTCATGGAATCGTGAATCTTCGTGTCATTGATGCCTCAGTACGTGTTATGCAATGTTATGCAACTCGTGCTTTGTTAACCAAACTTTAAGATTTTTCCAGCACCCCTTGCAGGACATACTTGCGCGGCAGTCATAGCTGTTGCTGAGAAGGCGTCTGATATCATCAAGGCAGATCAGTGATATACCTCCAATATCTGCTTCCTGTTTTCCTTCTTGTACGCGTCGAAGATCTAAACGGTTTTATATTATAAAATTATATTTCCTTATGTGTATATATATAGATTATTTCGTCCAGCGACGGCTCATGATATTGTTTGGATACAAAATGACACAGTTGCACAAACAAACTAATAATTTGCATAAAAACCTTGCATAACCAAAGTAAAATCGTTATCCAAGTGCCGCTGCAAGGTGAGGTTGCCTGGCAAATCCCTGTTGGGTTGCGTGCATGTCCTTTATGGTTCCCTGGTCCTATCCTCTCAGTCGACTTAGACAGAATTTATAACTCTACAGAAACCCCCAATATATGGAAATTCTTCCTAGACACTTATTGCTGGTCACCAGTGTCCCGTACTATCGGTGCCCTACGATGCCGCGCCATAGACCGTTATGATTATCCTATATTGTGGTATCCTGTTCCGCCAATATTTGAGGGACAATGGCGCAGGAAGACTGGCAGTTCGTCGAGGTTACTGTAGTTTGAATCTCCTGAAGTTGCTACGGAACTAGATTCCCATGCACCTGAGGAGCATCCGCAGACTGTCTTACATCAGAGCGACTACTTAACTTGCATCCGGGCAACTGAGAAGCTTCTGAAGCAACACCCCTTCTTCCCGAATGTTCTTTACAGTCAAGTCCAACGCAAATTTCAACGGGCTCTCCTTGTCGCGGGATTCAATGTACTGCAGAAGCTCCGAGCTACGAGCGCGAACGAAACGCGTGACAGTCCTCTTGATATCCGTCTCGTCATTATTAAAGAGCTCCCGCTGGAATTCCCATAGCGTACTGAAGCCATTATCTTTCATTGCGTCAAAAACATTCCTCAAAGCTTGCGCGCGTTCTTGAGCCTTTAATACAATCTCCTCCTGCTTTCGAGCTTCCTCCTCATGGTGCTTAGCCTGCTCGAGCCGAGCCTGCTTGACTAAGGCCGCACGCTCTGCAGCCCGCACTCTCGCCCGTTTAGCCTCTCTCTCAGCTTATTTAGCGGCCATGAATTTTTCTTCGAATTAGGAGACAATTCTCGCATCCGCTTCTTCGAAGTTTTGTTCAGCCCAGCCCCGCGAGTTCTTCGACCGCCTGGAAGGGTTGGTAAGCCTGTCCGGCGAGCCTACTTCACTAGGTGGATCCATCATGGCCATAAGTTCCTTCTCGGCAGCTAGACGTTCGGCTTTATTTTCAGATGCAAGAACGGAGGTGAAGGAGGTTGGAGGCACGACTGAGACCCGGCGCTTGGTGGATAGTAGAGGTGGGAGCAGGAATGAGGGAGTAGGGATAGGCGGCGAGATGGGAGCAACGGCATCTTCTGGCTCCATATCACCGTGTTCTGGCAAAGCGTTAACGCGTGGAATGATGCGCAAAGGGAGGGGCAACCCTCGCTGGCGGTCGGCCAACGGACTTGAGTCGGACGCAACCATTGAATCTTATAGCGTATTATTTAATTTTTCGAGTCAAAAGTGCGAATACGTACCATATAAACGCTCTGATATAATAATATGTCGACTTGTCCATTGAACGAAACAGCAATGGACCTGCGCGTGCTGAGGTTGACGTGAATTTCTTAAATTAAAATGATTCCTTCGGAGCGTGGGAAGGTCTGAGCGAGTGACTGAACCCCTTTCACGTGACAGGACGTGTCGAACTTTGAGCAACTTCCGTTCTGCACCTACTGCTCTTCCTTTACCTTCTTTCACCCCAGTTTCGGCTGAAGTCTCAGTAAAAGTGACTATTTAAATGTTAGGGAAAAGAAAGCGTTTGTTAGATGTGGAGCCACAACGTGTGTTTCAACCTTTTTGTCTCCGTTGAGGCTGTTTTCGACATTTATTCCAGGCGATTATTCTCTACGCCAGGTCCTCACCGAGCAGCTTGATCTTGAAATAGCGTTAAAGGGACGTCTCCTTGCTGCAGCAAGGGCGCGCATAGAATGGGCAAATGCGTTGAAGAATGGGCTGATTGCTGGTGGTGAAGCTGGTGAGTTGCGGTTCATGCCTTTTAGAGCAGAAATTAATAAAGGGTTTCCCAGAAGCTCAAACAATGACAGATACCTCCGTTAGCTCTACATTTAGAGATGCTGCGTTAGCGGCATACGAAGCTATCGAATCGTCTTGCCTCATAATCACTTCAAACCAGAGCAGCCTGCTGAAGCCTCTGACCTCGGGCAGACCACCACCTTCAGCCCCACCACCACCTATCGAAGCCCCTCGCACTCGTAAACGCGTCAATCTAGGTTTGGCTCAGCCTCCTACCGTAAATGGACCCCTACTATTCGAAGACAAGACGACAAAAACCACTGTCAAGCTCGTTTGCCCCGACTGCTCGAGGAGCGATTTTCCTACGATGCAAGGCTTCCTGAATCATTGTCGCCTCGCGCACACTCGGTTGTATGGAACACATGATGAATGCATACAAGACACTGGCGTGCCGATAGACGATGCTGAGCGGGTTGCGTTGGCTGCTACCGGGGTGGAGGTTAGTACGGTGCATCTTCCTTCGATAAGGGGGATGTTCGAGCGTGCTGTGGGATTGGGTCTATTACCTGAAAGTTCAGAACCAGGGAATTCGGGCAATGCAGACGTTTCTACGCATCTTTCACAGACTTTGGGATTGCATAAGGACTCGCCGACGTTGGCACCTTTCCTTGGGAAGGAGGTCAAAAAGAAGGTCATACATGTATATGATGAACCTGACCCTGTGGATATCTTTTCGGTGGATGAAGATAGTGAGAAGCCGCGGAAACCGTTATTCAAGCGGTATAAGCCGAATAATGGACCGAATGAAGACGAGTCGATGAATGCGATTGTTATTGCCGAAACTGAACGTGCTATTCATGCGGATGTATCTTCTACTGAGGTATCGGAGATTAATGATCCACAATTATCGCGGTTTCATGTTACTCGGAGGGTCAACGTTACGGATCGTAGTCTCTTTCTTCCAGAGAGTTAGTCTTTTACTTATCTGTCCCATATGATTGCTAATTACTCTTTCTAGACAAACGTTCTCCTATTGCGTTGTCCCATACCCATAGATGGCAGCTTACAGTATCTGCTCCTTCATATGTATGGTTATTTGGTATATCTCCGATCTTTAAAGTAATATACTCTCCACAGAGTCAACACATTACAACATTCCTCGATCACTTCTCCGTAACCTGTGTTACCCAACCTTCTGTTTTCTCCAAACCAATTTTGATCTCTGGTCCTCCATTTGTCGCATGTTCAACGACAGACCGACCTTTCCTCGCACGCCTTACTCTTCATTGGGTAGGAGAGCAGAACCATCCGTTTGACGTTTATCATTGGGTAGAGGTAAGGCAGTTCCAAACCCCTAACAAACAAACATGATTAATGGATATTTCTTAGATTGATCAATTTAGATCGGCTCGAATTGCTCATGGCGAGGACCAAATATTTGACATAGAGCTTGATAAAAGCACACAATTTGCGGCTGCTCGTGACGTTGCGAATACGTTGCCGTGGAATGGTGATGCGGATTATCAAATGCCTGAGGAATCAGTCGCGCAGATACCTGGTTTGACGGATGTAGGCGTTGTTGAGAAACAGGGAGATTCAGGTTGGTGCCTGTGGGATTTAGGAAGGAAATATTTACTCACTTTGATGCAGGAGTTGAACTACAGCATATTAAGTTGCTCAAGAAGATCGTGCAACGGTTTCCTATCGTTTCATTGGGTATGTTTCTCGTTCTAAACAATTAAACAATAACCTTATTTGCCATTAGACCTCACTCGTCAGCCTTCTTCTCTTCCATACTCTGTCCAACCGTCTCGGTCAAAACTGCTGGGCCTTGTGCCTGGCCGACGTAAAGCCATCGAGGTCTGTTTCGATTAATCTTCTCTTAGTCTCACGTTCTTACGGACTTTTGGCAGTGGGCACGGGCATTAGCTATTCGAAATGAATATGATTCGATACAAGCCTCTTCTTCGGATGTCAAAGTTCCCTTGACTACAGCAAGCATTTACCGTTGGCTAGACGCGAATGGTCATTTCCCTCGTCCTCTGCACCCTATTACTCAGCCTATATTACGTGATGAAACGTCTTCGTCTCAAGGTACTCCGGATGACCTCCCTCCTGCTTCTCCACGATACTGTCCAGTTTGCGGCGTCAATGTCCAATATCACAATCCTCCTGGCTCTAGAGGCATAAATTACTACCGCCAGCCGGTCGAGCAGAGGATCGGCGAGCATCAATGTCCTGCAGAACTGGAACGACGGAAAGCTCCTGTGCTGCACGTGTATACCTTACTCCCAGGCGTCCCGTATTGGAATCCATCCGTTACACTTCCCATTCCACGTAATCCGGACTATGGGTATGCTGTGAAGCTGGTGGATCCCCAACTCACCCGTTTCGTACGACGCGTCACGTCTTCGTTGCCTTTGCCATGTCTGCAGCTTCCGGAACGCGAAACTGGAACATCCCGAATAGAAAAGGGAAACGAGTTGGCATTAGGCTCTAACGCAGAAGAAATTAATGATGCTCTTGCTCCTCATGCCCTCCTCGCCATGGTTGTGGAACGTGTTGTCAAGGATCTGGTTAACAATGGTCTGCAGGTCGCAAGGGAGATGCAAGGTCGTGCAAAGTCTAATACTACCCCGGAAGGCGCGCGATCAATATTTACGCCGACGCATGTGTTGCAGAGCTTTGTGATTAAAGACGCTAGTCAAGGAGGAGGAAGACGGGAAGCATTGTCAAAGTGTTTCTCGAGGATCGGGACGGTGTTACAGATGGAAGGAACGGCGACAGGAGGGCAAGCTAGTACAACGTAGATACTGTACTTATACTTAAATTACTGTAATAATAATCGAAATCGAGGGCAACACTAATTAAAAGCGTGACGTGTGACTGTGTGTTGAGCGCAAGTTGGGCGGGAGCAATTGTACATAGTTTCTCAGTAGCAACGCCGTCGTCCACGTCCACCGCAGGCTCGGTTTCACGTCTCTACTCACCATACAGCTCTGCTACCGGATTCTCTGCTCTAACCAGGCCGTCCCGCCCCTCCATTCTTCGCCATCGTGATGTCTTTCTTCAACTCCATCGGGTACGTTCCTCCTTGATTAACATTAAGATCTCGTCTTTTAATATGTCCTGTAACTTGGTATTTCAGCCGTTCTATGGGCCGTCAACAGCGCAATCCACGACGATCGCCCACAACGCCGACATCTGCAGGGTTCGATAGCCCCGGGTTCCCCCCACCTCTCCCACCTCCAGCCCCCGGTGCACAGAAACCGCTCTACCTATGCAGTCCGTTCGTCGAAGCTGCACTTGTGAAGGGCAGTCTTAAGACCATCGTGTCTTTGCCGAAATATGTAGACGTGACGGAATGGGTTGCTGTGAATAGTGAGTCATCGCGCGATGTTTCATTTGGCTTGCTTGAGGGATTAGTGCTAAATATGAAACAGTCTTTGATTTCTGCCAGAACCTTAACTTGTTCTATGGTGTCGTAGCAGAATGCTGCACGGCTACATCATGTCCTACCATGGCTGCCGGACCCAAGTACGTCCCCCGTCCACTTTCCCGTCCTCTACATATCCTAACATATCCCAAGCCTCGACTACACCTGGATCGACCACACCCGCAAACAAGTCAAGCTCCCCGCACCAACCTACATCGACTATGTCATGACCTGGCTACAAAACCTCCTTGACGACGAATCCGTCTTCCCCACCAAATCAGGGCACGACTTCTCGCCCACCTTCCCCTCTACGGCGAAACACATGTACCGCCAAATGCTGCGTGTCTTTGCGCACATCTACCACGCGCATTACCGTGATATCCTGCATCTGCGCAGCGAGCCGCATTTCAACTCGCTGTTTGCGCACTTTTTGGCGTTTGGGAAGGAGTGGGAGCTGTTGGATGTGAAGGATATTAAGGGCGCGCCGAATGCGCCTGTGGGTGTAGGGGAGCTTTGGGAGAAGTGGAGAGAGCTGGGGATTTTGGAGTGATGTATGCTCTTGTTAAGTTTGGATACCCTGAATGTCTAGGTTAGGTAGGCAAGCATATATCCGTAACTTAAAAAACAGGATTTTAGTTTAGGGATCCAATGGGATATTTTCGTTCTTCTCTTTCTTCTTATAGCATCGTATCGTATACTATAAGGCACTGTATATATTTGAGTTTGTGCATAGACAATGAATAATAAGTATGTAGGAAAAAAGGCAAGAATGAAGAATGAAAAATAAAATGGTACATAGTTGCGTGATGCGAAGAATGCAATGTAATGCGACTAGATGATGATGCTACAGCGGGCATGAAAAATGAGACGGAGCATTAGTGATGCGTTATGCCATGAGAATAAAGAAAGAAATGGGAATTGAACAACATCCGTTGGTTGTTATTACTTGAATATCCCAGTGTGGGCCGTCCGACCCGACCTGCCATAGGTTTGGAGCGATACAATCCGACCTCCTCCTGAATCCACGAATCCAGTCCGCAGGACGAAAAATAAATCCCCTCCAACTAATCCAATCCAAAAAATGGGCGACCTCAGGCTCTCTCTCTCATTACGATTCTATCTCCTCCTCCCCTCCGGCAAATCAAACAAAACCCTCCCCGCATCCTCACTCACATTCCCATCCCTATTAAACCCCTGCGAACTAACAGGCCTACTCCCCTGCGGCTCCTGCTCGTCCGCAAATCGAATAGACCTCGCCGGCGACGCCGCCCTCAGACCCTCCATCCTCAATCTCGAGATCGACTCGTGTTGCGCATGTCCACGGCGAGTCCGACCCACAGTTCCGACAGGCGAAACGGGTGTAGAGCCTGAGGTTGGCGTTGGGGTGGCAGAAGACGTAGATCCGAGATGGGGGGATAGGTTGAGACGGGGGAGAGTGTCGCGTCCTCTTGGTCTGCCTGAGGCAGTGTGTTCTGCGTCGTCTTCGTGCTCTGTTGGAGAGGGGGAGGAATCACGAGGGATGTCGATGTCGCCGTGTGAGCGGGATCGTCGTGTGCCGCTCCCACTCCCAGTGCGAAAGGCGGGGATGCCCCTTTTCTTTGCACTTGAGCGGGCACGGTCCCGTTCCCTGATGCTCTTGTGTTTTGGTTTAGGTGATTTGGACCGTGCGGGATTAGGCTCTTGTGGCTCGCTCGCAGACCCGGAGGCCTCGGAGGTTGAGACCATAAGCTTCTTCTTTAATAAGGCTGCACCGCTAGAATAGCTGGATTCTAACCCGTTTTCACCGTCACCTTCGCCTTCTTCATCTGCCCAGTCTTCTTCGCGTTCGTTATCATGTTCATTACGTTCCTGTTCCTTACTATGTCGTGGAGTCAACCCGCTCATAACGTTCTTCACGCCCTCTTCCACTTCCTGCGCGCCGTGTCCGGCACCTTCTTTCAATTTCTCTATAACGTGTCTGATTTCGTCTCTTTTTCCGCGGAATGTATGTTTCGTTTCGGGTGATTCGTCGTTGAATGCGTTGCGTATGACTTCTACCTCGACCTAAAAGAAGGAAAGTTAACATAAGAAATTGGGAATTGTGATAATTATAAGAAAGACAAACCTCTTCTCCCGCTCCCTGATCCCTCTCAATAACCAAATCATGTCCCTCCTGCCACTGCGAAACATCCCCAGGCAGCCTATCCCCATCAGGCGGGTTCTGATCTTCCGCTGAGCTCTCTCTCGGCAACTCAGGCAACCCCTGTCCCTGTCTCTCCACCCTCTCTTTCTCCCTGTCCTCCGTCCCTTCTTCAGGAACCTCCCTCTTCTCCTCAAC
The DNA here is from genome assembly GCA_000827215.1 of Sphaerobolus stellatus SS14. NCBI lineage: Eukaryota > Fungi > Basidiomycota > Agaricomycetes > Geastrales > Sphaerobolaceae > Sphaerobolus > Sphaerobolus stellatus. Next base: position 56,731 of record KN837428.1, on the reverse strand, counting down.
GCCCACCGCACCTCTCTCCATAACATCCGCCGCCTCATCCCTATTAACCACGATATCCTCCGCCCTCGTAACCCTCCTTGTATGCGTCGTCCACTCCGGTCCTAACGCCAAATCCGTACTCTGATGTCTACTCCACGTCCTAGAGACGCTGTGGACCCTCCTTCCTAATGAGAAAAAAGGGATGGAAAGCCCATGTACTGTTATGGAGCATAGAACCATGAATGCGACTATGGGCTGGATGGATGCGGCGAGGAGCTCGATTTGGTCGCGGGGTGGGTCGTTTGCGTGGGGCAGCTGTTCGACGGCGAGGGTGGAGATGAAGATTGCGCCGACACCGATAGGGCCGAAGTGGCCTGTAAGAAATTAATGCAATGTCAGGTTTATGTGAAAGAAATGGGGTGGGGAGGAACGTACCTGAGAAAACAGCCTCCCTAAACGTCTTCACATCCGGCATCCATTTGTACAATGCAAGCATGACAGGCAGACGTCGCAGGATGAGAACCAGAATGGCGAGAACGATTAATCGCCATACTGAGAGTGTCAAGATATCGCTTTGGAAAAGATGGAACGGCATCCATGCGCCGATGTATATGAATGCTAATAAACCATTAATACCGCATAAACGAAAAGAAAAGGGAAAAAAGGAAACCCACCAGCAATATTGAACAGCAAATCAATAACGGAACTGAACGCAGAATCCTCAGTCTGTCTATTAAAGAACCCATCCCACGCAAACGCTGTCCCGCTCGCAAACGCACTGAGGAGATCGTCTGACCCCAAGAGCGTCGTCGCACCCACGGAGAACAACGCAAGGGCGACGTATTGCGCTACATAGGACTTTCTGTCGATGAGGTCATTCCGCTCGCAGAAGCGCATAAGGTGCCGGAACCCGAAGCCTAGGATTGAGCCGAAGACGACACCCAGGACGACTTCATCTGTGGAAATACATTGAATAGGT
>KN837428.1:38824-55403 GCA_000827215.1 Sphaerobolus stellatus SS14 | reverse complement strand
GAGGAAGTTCAAGCCCGGGATAAGGGCGAAGATGAGGCCTGCGCTGACGAACCAACCCTAGAACACAAGAAATTGCATCAACACGGTGATCTAAATATAGGATATCGGGGGGAAGGTGCATATACGCAGGGGTGCTAATGAAACAAATATTATTAATGGGGTACTCACCCATATCATACAGGGCCCGAGGAGGAAAAAGAGGGACTTCCAATGGCGCTTCATGTATGCTTTGGGGAGTTCGACGCCGATGGCGAAGACTCCGATGGCGAGGACAATGCGGGAGACTTCGAGGGTGAGGGTTTGTAGCTGTTGAGAGTCGACGAGGTTGGACTCGGATGTGACCCAGCTGCGGGGGTTGAAGAGATTTGCGCCATATGGGCCCATGACGACACCGAAGAGAAATGCCCAGCATGCTTCGCCAATGTAGAGCTGGGGGGACAATGAGTGCTGTGGCTTGGCGTGTAGGGAATGCTTGGACGTACCTTTTCTCGTAGGAAGAGAGAAAACATGCCGAACTGGGGTGATAGCCACATGAGTATACAGTCGCGTTTGAATGGGAATTCGTGTGAGGGACGTACCAGGACGATGAAGCCGCCGGCGAGCGTAATGGCGAGATGCGTCGGGGTGACATCGAACTTTGTGTAGGCAGAAACGAAATCAGAAAGACCGGTGTTAGCCATTTATCCCATGAGAGAATGAGCGAGCGAGAGAGCAGAGAGGAAAACGGGGCTGGCAAGCGCAAGCCACGGCAAGCAAGCAAGCAAAGGATGCAGGACTCACAGGATGGAAACCTCCCATTCTAATACTTGGGTGTAGTAAGAACTATATACCGTGTTGAAATGAATTCGATGCAGGGATCGTACGTCGTCGCGTTGGTGAATAGGTATATAGATATTAAGTCGAATTGAATAGGCAGGCGACTTGCGCGAGGAGTTGGGGTGCGAGAAGGGAACTGCTATTAGCTAGGATTAAGATGGGATAATATGGAGATGGGAGGAGGAGTCAAAGGACGGCGCGAAAAAGCGCGTTGAAGCGGGGGAGCTTCTTCGCCAAGATAACAGTGGCGTTCAGGTCGCGAACGCTGACCTCAGCGCCGAAACCGTGTTCCGCTCCACTGCACTGCTTTGTCTCGTACATCTATCCCATTTTCTCTCAATTTTCGAAGACAACCCAAGAGCACCCAAGTCTCTTGCAAGTTTCCCCCATTTTCATGCTCGCCCAGCTATAATGAATTAATATCTTCATTTCCACCAGCTTGCGACTAGCTAGCTACACGCCCAATAGGAACACCTTCCCCTCTGCACCAGTGGTCATCTGTAACCCAGGCAGACGAATAAGAACACTCCAATTCCCGCTTCTCTCTTTTTTCTCGCCATTCCAATCATTTTCGTCGTCACTTGACCACAAATCCATGTCCAGCCGCCGCTTACCGTTTTCTCTACATTCCGTCCACCCATGAAGAGCCCGAATGCCCTTGCAACTCCTTATTCTGCATGGTGACACTATTCAATATTCAATTCTAATCACTACGCACCGTCTCTCAGTCTGATCCTGCTGGCACACAATGGGATGAATATCGCATTCATTTCCTCGGCTCGAGTCAACAAGCCTCGTTCTGTACATGACCGGGTAACGCACGTCCGGAACGGTCGACCCTTGATTGTCCGCTTACAGCTTACAATCCCAGCACGTTTTCGTCCGCCATGTCAAAATCTATTCTTATCACAAATATGGGAACATATTCACAATATTTAGCTCGTTTTCCACCGGATCTCGGACAGTTTCAAGCTTGTACTGGATTCTAGACTTTCAAGCACAGCCAGTCAGATCATCCAAAGACACTGTCCCCCAAATCCGCAGCCGCAGTGTCAGTTTTTTTTCTGCTGTTCCCGCTACCTTTCTGGTCATATGAATATGCAACGTCTTCGATTTTTCGATCCAAAGTGCGTATCATACGAAACCCGTGGATATCATAGGCTCTCTATCATGCTCCAAACGAGCAAGTTGCATAGATATCCCGGAATGAACCTTCGAATCGTCATTGCTGCCCCATATTTCCCCTTGCGGTGATTATCTTGGGAAGTCTACGGGTTTTATTTAGCGTAAATCATCGTGCGTATTGTTAACCCATTAACATATGTCATTTTCATCTAACATCTCTGGTCTCAAGATAAAGAGTAACAAGCTACTCAACTGCCTATCGCGCTTATGAAAAAAATATGGAAGACAGCCAATATAACCCACTCTGGAATGAGTGACAAAGATTATTTATACAGCGTACAACGGACGTCCGATCCGTCTTTTCTGGTTTCTCACCTCCCTTCTCTTCTCTTCGTATGACATCGAAGATGATAAAGCCGATAATCCGGCCGACGCATAGTAGTATAAGCATTCGGCAAGTTTGCAGAAGCTATTTATAGTAATATGCTGAATCCACATGCTCGTCCAGACGATCGGAAATTTGTCAGGGTTTATAAACCATTAAATATCTTCCTTGATATAGTAGTAAGAAGTCCGTTTTAGTTTTAGGGAATACTTAGTAACATTACTTTATTGCGTAGCGTATAATTGAATTTATTCCATTTTCTTGGTCAGAGGAGAGTAAGTACATCGGAATAACGTTTACTCCCTCTTATCATTGCCACTGTTGATCGGCATTCAGCGTCCAATATCAATATTCAATAGATGTTCGAGCTTGCATGAGTCTTGAGAGGTCTTGGGTCTAGGTCTTCATATCACGGAGTAATTACTGTGATACATCATCCCCCTGCCGAGCGAATCTTAAGAATCCCAAGGCCCACCAAGGCCATTGGCGTTAAATGTCATATTCTACTAGTAAGATGTCTCTGGCGCTTGTCCGCAGTGTCTATCTGGACCCTCAACCGTGTACCATAAGGCAATGCCGACGACTGATAGGACTGCCATGGGAGCTCAGGTTGATATTTGATATATCGATATCGATGCTGACTTATGTATTGTATTGTGCTACAAACGTTTCATTATCTTTATTCGGAAATTGTTGTACTAGATGTATAATTCTTCGAGCGTTACTTTGAAGATAAGCTAGAGGTCCTATTATATTTTATTGTGGAGTAACTATTATTCCTTTCCTCATATACGCCACCTATCGTCACCGTATGAACCTGCATGGATGGATTTCCGAATTTGGACATCATTGCTGAAACGGCTCAGGTTAACTTGAAAGGGTATGTCGATTCCTCTCTGAAGTTTGTAAGGACAATGAAATTCACCAGGTAAGGAGCGGCTGAGCACATAGTCTAAGTAGTAGTATTCTCAATGCTTTGAGTGCAACGCATGCCTGATCCATCCCGGGGGGTTTTCTCGTCTTCTGCTAAGGCTGATAATTCGAGAAGCGATCCATAAATGCGTCCAGTTGGCTAATGTAAGTAAGCATATGTTGCTACCGTAATAATATATGTACTCTATATAAATGGTTTTTGCGGCTCTCCAATACCGAACCCGAACCCAAGGCTTGTCGTCCCTCCGAGAGCCTTGATGCGACCAGGATTCCGAGTTCTTTATAAATTTTCTGATAAATTCCTCTGTTTACTTTGTATCAATTAATTGTACACAGCTTAATTTTTAATCAATTTCCTAGCTCACCCGGGGCACAATAATATTGTGAGGAACGGTTATACTGGAAGAACGGTTATTCCCTCGCGCGGCCGCTCTGATCTGCACGTATTTCATTTCAGGAAGACCTACGCCACTGCCGAATGACGACTGGATTGAGTCAAAGAGTGTGCCGATGACACTATACTATGGATAGTACGGAATTCGCCAGGTAAGGGTGTGAGCAGCCGAACACATTTGAGGGCCCTACTTCCCGCCCCCACAATGCCGATATTTTGGCATAAATATAAGCATATGTTTTGACACTATATAACTAATCCTTGGTCCGTGCCGAATCCGAATCCGAAGACTCTTGTCGTTTCCCCGACTCAGTGACACGACCGGGTTTCCTTTATAAACACTCCAGATTTATTTTATTTTCGTTCTGGACAACATCAATCAGTCACATATCGGATTAAACTTGAATGAGTGTATATCCTAGCTTTTCCCAGAGCACAAGACAAGACAAGTAGACCAATATTGTTACACTGGAAGAACTGTTATTCCGAGGCTTCCCGTAAGTCGCCACTAATCTGCATGGATTTCATTTCGTTGAAAATCCTATGCGTATGTGGCTACTATACTAATAATGTGACCGAGTTTATTAATCGGGATTCGGAAAGACATTCCGAGTGGAGTTGATATTCACCAGGCAAGGGTAGGAATACAGGCTAATCAGAGCGCATCCTCGAATCGATCGGGGCGATGGGATTCAAGAACTACGGAGCTCATGCTGCCAAGATGCCAGTAACGAGGACAAGCGGGATTCGAGTACGAATCAAGTTAAGACGAAATTCGCCAGGTAAGGGTAACAGGCCGATTCGTGAGGACATCCCGCTTAAATGGATTAAATTCATAGGAGTTGAGAGATAGTAACTTGGGTGACTGTAACCGCTCAGCATATATTATACAGGATAACAGTTTTACTTAGATTCATTCCATCGAATCGTTCTCTTACTAAAGCTCCAAGCTCAAGATTCAAAATTACATAGTTTTAAGTTAATAAAATATAATATCTTTACAGTATGAAGCCCCTCGAGCATGAGTTTTCAGTTGAGGTGTCGTAAATTATTTTTCCGGAAATTCATTCAACTGATGGATATAGAGCGCAATGAACATGTTCATAGTAACGGTTCCATGGCGTAGTGGGTGGGGCATCGTGGTTGCAGGAGAATATTCGTTGAGTCCTCCCGAGCTTGAATTCAGTCGTGTCGAGCCATTAGTTTGTCCCGCGGATCCACTTTAGTGAAGCTCTAAGCTGCCACCAAGCTGCACAGGATCTACATGACTTTCTCCTTCGAAAATTTAAGGTTTATTATCTCTCATTGGAAGACATTCTGAGTCGAGCCAAAAGGAAAATCGCCAGCTAAGGGAAGGAGCTGAGCATATCCCGCTCTAATCGATTAGGGCGGCGATTCACGAGATCACGTTGAGTACGAACCTCACACTGGATGTAAGTAATGCGGTACCTAATCCATTCCCTTCATGATGTTAGAAAGAGATAATTTTCCGACAAATCAACAGATAGCTCAAGTCAAGCAATGATCCTTGTTAATATGCATGCATAAACTTCGAGTTGTTCAACTTGAAAGCCCTTGCCATACCTCGGAATGCCGTAACCATGAATTTACAAATCTGATGAAACTACACTTTGTTTAGCAGCGTGGATACAATATTTTTACATATGGCGATATTCTGACCTCTCAACTCATATACTGTGATGTGATAATCTATAGTATATGCTAGTATATGCTCCAATGGAATAACTGTTATTCCCTAAGTCGCCCCTCATAAGCTGTCACTGATCAATGTTTGTCATTGAACCTGCACGGATTTCATGAGATTTCATGTCATCTAACAGAATCCTTTATAATGCCCCCTGTCTAGTCAACCTTGGTATTGATGTAGATAGGACAGATAGACAAGGATAGGCAGGCTGTGGTCAATCCCTCCAAATCACAGATTGTGTGTGAGTCACTGCACCGGTGCTGGCCCCCCCCCCCCTTTCATACTGTGTAGCTCCCAGCTCCTCATACCATATAAAATACCTATAAAATAAACAAAGTTGGTGATGATCAGAGATGTGGGTAAATTTACTAGGTTATTGACTGACCCCTGGCTATCCAAGGATACCATTACCTAAGCCAGAACTACCCCCCTTCAGGTAGAGCAACCCTGTGCTCCTCATCACCAAACACCCAATTATATAAAATGAAGGGGGTGATAGAAACTAGGATTAAGGTGGTGTACCAAGGTTTATGACCTCTGGCTACATGGGGATAACCTTAACTAAGCAAGAGACTTCCCCCTTTGGACTGTGTAGCTCCCTGTCCCTTGTACCATATCAAATTACCTAGAAAGTGAACAAAGTAAGAGATGATTAAAACTGATGGTAGAGCCTCAGGGTTATCAACCCATGGCTACCCGAGAGTATTCTTACCTAAGCTAGAGCTACCCCCCTTCAGACAGAGCAGCCCTGTGCGCCTCATCACCAAATACCAAATTATATAAAATGAAGGAGGTGATGGAGATGAAAATTGTGGCCAGGGTACTGAGGTTGTACACCTCTGGTTACCTTGATCCAATTTATCTAAGCAAGAGCCTCTCCCCCTTCTCACTGGGCAGTGCTTGAATAATTTAGGTACCCAAATTATATGAGAATATAAATAGGGTTACAGATTTGGTGTTTATGTAAATAGTCCAATAGGAAATATAAGGAAGGTTGGGAACAAATATAATGGTAGCACGGAAGACTGGCTGACCAGACTTACAATATGTATGCATATATGAGTATGTGTCCCCTGACTGGACAGCATCACATAGGGTGTAAGCCTTGTCCTGGACATTATGATATCATTCTAGCGTCCTCCGAATTAATGATCCACTATAGCTTGTATAAGCGGCAGGAGGTGGCAGTGCTACTCACGATAAATTTGAGATATTAAAAATAGTCTTGAAGTCTTGAGCACCTATACTATAGTCGTTGCTCTCCTTGAGCTCTTCTCTTCTCATAAATGGTGCAGTCTGAATCACGATCTCCATCGCTGTAGCTTGAGTGTTGCTGCTGTACTGACTGTACGGAGTTCATCAGTCCCAACCAAATTATCACTCATATAGCGACATGGTTGTCTCACTGCTGGTTAAAAGTCATGAGAGGGATTATAGGTAGAAACTCTCATTTCGAGTCCTCAGATAATACCTTTATTCCTTCATCGGCTCAGACACTGGATCCAGACACTTTCTGGCATCCGAGAGAACCCATTGAACTATCTCTCGCTAATTATACTCCTACCCAAACCACACATCCACAACCTCCGATTATCTCGTCCTTGTGGAATACTCTACCAGATGATACCCGCGGTGACGATACTTCTTGTAGCATATCCTTCCATCAAGAAATATCCCACAATGTGACCATGTCCGAGATGTTATTGCTACCTCCAGAAAGCGAATTATTTTCAACACATTATCGAGATCCCTTCCACCCTCTCAAGGAGTCACCTGAAAAAATATCTGTATCTGTGGTCAGGTGAGGCTTCTCCCGCCATTTGTATGGTAGCCTTTGACATACCTGCGTCCAGATCATGACCACGTCCGTTGGCCTTCCCACCATATCCTCTCACGGAGGTCTTATTCCCGCCTACGACTTAACACAGCAATCCTCCCCGGCACCCAATGGGCATACCATTCCAATGACTGAATATCAAAAAGACGCTTTGAAGCTGGTTCTTCAGAAGCATCCAACCGTTCAAGGCCGGCGAGCATGCTTTTACTGCCATAATACATCGCCTCCAAATTGGTGCTGATCCTTATTCAACCCAGGAAGGATAGTTTGCGGTCGATGTGGAATGATCGAACGTAATCTTATTAGAGGGAGGAAAGGCGAGAGTTCTATTGATTTTTTTAAGGAAGATTATCGAACGTAGGAAAGGGAATGTTACTTTATTCGTCGGAGATAGCGGCATTCCGGAGGCAGTGAAAGAGATTAAAAGAATAAGACGAGGGTAAGCAATGGTGGCATACTCTTCTGGGTGACATGATTCATTTGGAGCCATATAGCTGACCATATAACATCAACGGCGACGGAATTAGGGCCTTTTCCTTCTTAGTTACCGTGCTTATACGCACTTAGAGAAGAAGTCAATGTAATCGCTCTAGTATTATTAAAGTATTCTTGGAGATATTATCTCGTCTAATGAAATACTTGTTGATCCATCGATGGAGCCTTCAGCTCCGCGCATGTGAATTGATCTTTATATCTTCCATTTAGTTGCCCGCAAAACGAAGAACTAAATACATTGATAAGTAAATGAAATACAACAAAAACCGAACTCACCCCAGACGTCAGGCACGAGATGGTGACAGCTAGGGACGTCGAAATATATAAAATATGCCTTTATAGGCGAAACGCAAACTGCTACAAGTGCTCGCGACAAAATATACTGAACTAATATAACTTTAGCCTGAAACGAAGCCCAAAGAACATTCGGTTGTAGCTACATATATGCGTTCAATACCGCTCATCATGGTCGTACCCAGTCTCACATCGTAACACATCACATGAGAGACGTTGAATGACTAATCAGAACCTGGTAAATAAATAGAGCTTCCAGTATATAAGTCACGGGGAAGAGAGGAAGCGGGCATATATTTCTGCAACTCGTATTCCTCTTGGACCGGGCGTTTGAACCTTCCATACGTTGAAGTCTCTGTTTGATCAACACTTGCCAAGGTTTCGTCCCGATACCTTTGGCGCATATTAATGAGAAGACGACCACCTAGTACACAAGGTGTTATTTGAAGCCATCTAGGGAGCGTCAGGGACGAAAGGGGATTAATTTGTGTTTTCGAAAAGCAAAGGTCACATACGGGACGATAAGAAGGTAGAAGTTGACTGGTTGGGTTTGCCAAATGAGGAAGTTGGTAACAAGGAGGACGAAAATACTGTATTTATCGGTCAGACAGGACATTAAGGCCTGCAAAGCATATTGTATAATTTACGATTCACCAACCTAATGTAATAAATAAGGCTATTATAACTCAGCAACATAGTATTAGAATATGCAATATAATTATTCACCTGTCATATACGATGTTCGTCAACAGAACTGAGTTTTGCTTAGTTCGCCATAGTTCCCAAGCCTTGTAAACCATGGCACTGCTCAGGACACTTTCTCCAACCAGGGGTAGAATCCACGCGTTGATGATGAAAAACGGATGCTTGAATGACTGGATATAACAACCAGGCAAAGGGGGGTCAGGTGAGTTGGCTAGGTAAGGGGGAAATAATTATAGTATCTTTCATTGACTCAGTTAGCAGGCAGTACACACCTTCCAGTTCACTCATGTAAACCAGCGCAGCGCAGATGCTCGCGCATAGAATTATTACCGCATATACCGGCCCCGTAATTTTCCAATTTTTCCTATAGACTGCGTGCACCTGAGAAATGAAGTCGAAGCATGATCCTTCAGGCCTTGATACACTGAGGCAACGTGGGCTTACACGAATAGTGAGAATACCTGATAGGAAGCTCAATACACTGAGAATATCGTGGAAACACAACAGACGTACTTGCTCCCATAATCAGTACCGTGATAGTCCTGAAGAACAGAGTGATGTCAGATGCTACTCAAGGGAATAGAGTGACTGGAAGCTAGTAGCTTGTCGAAGAAGAATGATTGAAATGAGACTCACAAGGCGAAACGGTATAGCCAATAGTGTTGGCAACTAAGGAAGGTTGATTTTAGTAAATGGGGATAACAGAAATAAACTAGTGACTTACAACTAGAAACTTGTAATAAATACCCTGAGTAATGAGTTTCCTTAGAGAACAGAAGGCGCACCCTCTGTGAATGGCCTTCAGTAAATTGAACTGAAAATCAGAGATCTTCAATTAACTTGATCAGATTGAGTCACGAAAGAACAATACTAACTTCCAATATCTATAGTTTGAATGAGCAAAGCCAAGTAACGGTTCTTAGTGAATAAAACTATCAGCGAGAGACGCAGTTTAATCACATAGAAACCGTACCACCATGTACAGCCTCTTGACTGAACTCCATTCGCGTCTCCATATGTATTTCATCTGGTAGAGCATTAGCAGTCAAAATAGATGCGTAATAATCTCTTCTACTTCATCACTGAGCATCAGAGCTAGGGTGCAATCACAGTGATGAGAGCTTGTGTGAGAACATAATGAGCGGTCACCAACTTATATCATACACCAGAACAGTGTAAGCTCCAAGCAACGAGTACTTTGAACTGAAGACTGGAGAGATAACAGTTTACAAGTTTTTCTGTTGACCGCGCTGCTTGACTTACGAGCAATCGCCAACGCCTTCAGACTCGCAATGTCCTGGATTACGTCCGTGCTCGAATCCATAGGTAAAGTTGGAAAGGGAGTAGATTCCAGTCACCCAGATCCACTCCATCCTTCTTAAATATTGAGACTCGCGGTACCAGCTCACCATGCAGATGTACGAAATAGGAAGCATTTGGTGAGAATATTTATATTTAGAGGAGCATCAGCAGCGAACCCCGATCCACCTCACACTACACGCCCCTTTGGGTGATGAGCGCTAATATTACTCGAGGGTTCTCTTCAGGACCAATCGTATGACTCGTTGTGGCGGCCACTCGAGCTCTGTTGCTCGCTGTTGTTTGATTGCGCACTGTCAAGCTTAATATAGCCATCAATATCAGTTCTTTACCGTGATTTATCAAGAATACCACCCGCTACCTTTATGGTTCTCAGATGGACCATGGCAAATACCCGGATAATATTACTGCTTCTGAGATATATATTATTTTCATGCCAGTACAGTAGACTTGCTCATAACGCATAGCGTTCCTAAATCCCTTGCATTATTAGAATTATGCATTATCACAGGGTATTTTGGCTGGGATAAGGCCATTTCGTATGGGGAAAAAGCCATGCATTATGAGCAAGTCTACTGTAGTGGTTTTTCCTCATTGGGCTTCAGTGTCCATCAGTGGTCCGTGCCCAACAAGCAGGTTCAGACCAAGTCCGATCGGTAAAACATATGACATGTACGAAAAAAGTATTTGGGGAGATAAATATTGAGAAGAGCATCAGCAACGGAGCTCCGATCCGTCCCCACACTACACACTTCCTTTGAGAGTTGAGTAATTGATGAGTACCAATATTGCTCGAGCGATCGCGTCAACACCAATCTCTTGGCTCGCTGTGGCGGCCACTGTAGCTCAGTTGCTCGGTGGCGCAGTGTCAGGACTTTACCAAAAATGCTATTCGCTTCCTTTATGGTTATCAGGTAGCTATTAATCTTACTAGTATCACGTTCTAAGATTTCTTTTCTTTCCTTTTTTTTTTCATGCCAATAGTGTCTTCGTTGAGCTTCATGTCCCTCCGTGGTCAGCGCCCAGGCAATTCAATTGTACGAAGGATACCAAAAGTAACCCTGAGCACAGCAAATACTTTTGAAAGTATAGCAAGTGACCTTTACGTTATAGATTATATGATAAGATGTTCTAAAAATGCAAAATGGATTCTGGATGCATGCGTAGGTATCGCCGGTCTCATCGCGAGACTCAGCGAAGCTGATGTCGCCCAATAGCTATGTACATCCAGTTGATATTGCTTTGCCTGTCTGGAGGTACGTATGGTTTCAAGCCTCAGTTTCTGGTCTCCAATGTGGCATGAAAGCCTTACGGGTGAGTTTTCTGCAGGTAAAATAAATAAAGAGGTGGAAGTAGCTGGTAAACAAAGCCTACGAAATGTACGAATCGCGAATGCTGAGATCTCACTGCATTTACTTGAAAGTATTTTCCAATCAACAAATTGAACCGTGCCGAGGCGGGTGAACTTGGGAGTAATTGAAAAGGGTTCCAGTAGAAGATTGAACGTCCAGGATCGGTTTGATAGCATCACAGGGAGAGCATGAAAGGATAAGATTATAAGCGTAGGTAACATAAATGTCTGCGCTCCTAATATAGGTGTAATAGCGCATGAAGTTCTCTTTTCTTTGGTATTTCCTGTAGTAAGATATTGCTCTGTTACTGTGTCGGTCCCAGAAATCACAGATAGGAAATTCTTGCATCGAACTTTGAAGATTATCCATTCCATCGGAAAATCGTTCAAGGTAATCCGCAGACCTCGACCAATGAATGGATAATACTCGAATTTGAGAAAGTAGATTTGCGTTGACCAATAGATCGTATAACTTGAAGTTGCCACGAGAAGAACATTTTAGAGAATTAATGCATTAGAGTAGGTTTCTTCGTAACAACGGCTTTCTCCGACAAGCCTGATGCTGACAACGGTCTATACCCACGGTGCGGACTTGCTTGCTTGTTGACGGCAAAGAATGCGTATTGAGTACTTGTCTTGTGGAAAGAATTGCATCAATATCAAAGTTCTACATTGATTAGACTCGTCGTCCACTGAGAAACAGGGTCCGAAATGGCACCTAAATGACCCTGGAACGGGAAGATCTGGGGCTTTATCCGGCGAGTCCAAAAATCTAGGGTATTCGTCAGGCAAAGGGTAAGGAGATTGGAGGCTGATTCACGGGGACCACTGACAGGAGTCCAGCTACCTTTGGTTGTGGATGCCTGCGTTTCGTATAGTAAAAGCACTGCAAAATCTGGGCAGCATTTCTCATTTTGTTACGTATTAACCGTGTATGAATATGATAAAGTGGTTGGAGCACATCGAGGAAAGGAACGAGAGTGCACGGCGAGCTCCTTGTCAAGTTTCAAGAGTTACAGGGCATCTCCTGGAAGGAAGTAATGTCCATCGCTCGGGAGTGGAAGTTGAGTTCGTCGTCATCCTCCGTCTCCTTGTGCTCTTGATCTACGTCGGTAGAATTGAGAGCTTTGTGATGGCTGAGGATCTGGTCGGATGCCGCAGCTGGGTGTAAGTTCAGACAATGAGCCGATTATGTGCTCAAGCTGATGCAGTAACAGGAAAGGACTCCCAAAGGCGCTGAACGGGTGTCTCTGCCTCGACCTCAATGTCTCTAACGAGGAGTTTGAGTGGGGAAACATGCCAACCAAGAAGGGCCTCACGCCAGAACAGCTTGCCGTAGAACTTGCAGAGCAGTCGGTCCAACGGTTGGAGACCTACTTCAGGTACTACTACACCTCGCATGGCAAGAAGAGAGAGACGGACCCATCTGACGATAGCTTTGAGCCAGAGCTCAAAAGCAGCCGCGCGGTCTGGGAGAACTTCATAGCTCAGCTCCCGTACCTTCTCCCTGAGGGAATACCAGGACCTGAAGAAGCTGCGGAGTAAATAGGATACACTTACATGATGGGGCAGGATGGCTGGGAAGACTGATGATTGCGGTGTAGGGACCGACGTTCGTTCTGGTTTACTCTGTATTGTCGTCGGAGTCATTTTCTTTTGTGAGAGTGGTAGCTAAAACATAAAATGGAAAAAAAAAAGCTCCGCGAGTGCGGCGCTCTCAGTGCAGTGGTAGCTCATGACACCGCTTCACTGATGATGCTTTGCTCAAGGCTTTCAAAGAAAAACTTGCAGCCTCCTCGCACAAGCCCTATATGATGTGGGAAAGGCGAAACAACTACCTTAGGTCTCAAGTCCGTCAGCGGTCATGTTGCATCTCTACCATTGATAAGGAGCTATCGTCGTGGTCGTGTGAGATTAGTCAACGAATACTACCGTGAAAAGTCGTATGGCCGAGCGCCTCACATATTATTAGAATGAAGAAGCACCGAGCCTTGCTGGCATTAGTGTATATGAAAGCCTTCAACCTGACCAACTTTTAGACTCACAGGATGCAAAGATCAAAAATTCTGGTAGCGCCTTTGACAGTGTTTCATCTGTAGCGACTGCGAAATGATTGCAGCACTGCTGCAGATGAGGACAGTGATGTTAGAGAGCACGCCATCCCTCATTTCAAGCTACTACCTTCACCTCATCAGGAAACTTGGTAAAAACCGGCACCTAATAGCTCGGTAAGGAATTTTGGCTATTCCTATGGAATGACACAGGGATATCCCTTTTTTTTTTTTTGAGAACCTGGTTTATATAATCTATAATCCTCTCATGACAAACACCTGGGGCCGCCTATACAGTCCGCACCAAGATATTGCCCATAGTCATCCATAGCTGGTTATAGTTTATGTACATTTCCATAGCAAAATTTGCATGGGCAATATCTTGGTGCGGACTGTATAGGCGGCCCCAGGTGTTTGTCATGAGAGGATTATAGATTATATAAACCAGGTTCTCAAAAAAAAAAAGGGATATCCCTGTGTCGTTCCATAGGAATAACCAAATCCCTTACCGAGCCATTAGGTGCCGGTTTTTACCAAGTTTCCTGATGCTCAAGCTTAAGATTCTGCAGCATGGTGCATACATAACACAAAGAATGTGACATAGGAAGATCTTATGTATTTACGATATTGGCACCTGATAGACTATCCCAAAAACTTTCAGCGACAGAGCTTAGTAACCTAATATTTCGATTTCAACGCCCCCTTCCGCTCTTGCCTAGAAGTAGCACATGCGTTACCATGTAACAGGTGAGTGAATGGATAAGAGTGCTTACCTTGCCACTGCACCACCTTTCTTAGCGTGCCAAAGCATGAACGTCTCATACATTGCTTGCCGGTCTTCTCGGAGCTGAAGACCTTTCCGATCAAAAGCCTTCACCATTGGCACCTTGAATTCGACTTCGTACCCATACTCAGAGGTGCGCAATGCAAATACATCCCAGTCTTGCGGACCGAAGAAGGCTGTGCCAAGGTCAAGAAATGCGACGCAGTCGCTGCCAAGAAGCTTGATATTGGAAAGCACTAAATCTCCATGAGTCCACACAATTCCATCCTCCGGGAGTGCTGTCTCATTGCTGTCATTTGCTTGCATTAGGTGGTCGCCCATGACAAAAGTAGTCATAACACATAATCGAAATACAAAAGCTGTAGATGCAGATACACAAACACCAATTCAGCCTCAAGGTCCTCTGTGAGATTCATTTATAAAAATCATGATATTTTCTAAAGACTGCCAGTGGATGGACTGAATAGAACACTAAAAGTATACTAATAACACCTTCACGACATACAATATGCGATATCTAGAGAAATGATGTGCGGATAATGAGAGCCAGTAATAACCAGTATATTGGATAACGTACCCTTAATGTAAGAATTCTTCGACCCTACGAGCATAAGGGGCATAGAAGCCTCCCGAATCATATAGCGTGCGACGATACCTGATGCTCACGGGCTTGATGGTTTTCGGGTTCCTTTTCACCTCAAACCACCCTACGTGTCCATGCTTAAGACCAGTCGTCCTTTTTAACGCAGGCAACACCTTGGCCAGAGCTGTGAAAGGGCCAAATGATTTGTTGTTCTGGAGAAGACATCGATCAAAAACGCCTGACAATTCTTCGATTTGAGTGTGTTTCTTGAAATACTCTAAATAATTCTTGAACGGACGACTGTCACCCTGAGTAGATAGTGAGTAGACAATCAAAAAGCCGACGGAGAAACCATACATACCGCATTTTTGTTCCATTCAGTGCCGTCAACGATATTCAAATATAAATGCGTCACAGAAACTGGTGTTGACTTTAGGAGAAAATAGAGCTCAGTGGCGGAGACAGTGCAAAATAGCGACTCGAGGAGGCAAAAACGAGGAAGAAGTTGGCATACTGCTGGAGAACAAACAATGACTAAATGTCGTGTTTGAATTGAAAGAAAACTTTGTTCTAGAGATTGGGGAATCCTTAGGGCACCATCTACGTAAATGCCAAGGGATAACATGCGTTGGAACGCTTTCGTGGAGATTATGGATGACAGGGTGAGCAAGGACAGGTGTATGAAAAGATGGGTGACTTTGTCATGTTCGTCCAGGAAAAGGCGAATTGCGGACGCCGTGCGCGGCTTGTCCAGTTGCGAAGAAGCTGACCGTTGATTGATGGTCAGGTGAGAAAGATGTGGCCACGTCCCTGTTAAAACTTCTTCAAGTTGGACGACATCGTCCTCGGGAACCGCCAGTTCCAACTTTTTGATAAGCGGACAATATCGAATTAGCAATTGCGGTAAAAAATATCTCGTATCCGGAAATGCTCGATCGGTCGAGATCAGAGATATTGAGACGTGTGACGTTTAGAGACATTAGGGGAGGCATCTGCAATGTACATGATATTCTGTGAGTACACGGTGCACACTTATAGTTATACTGGGCGAAAAATGTAACGCACAATACGAGTCAACAAAGGCATATGACATCCATACCAAATCGTGAGTGTATTCAATGTCGGGCAATCCTGGGCCAGCTGAGAAAGAACCCGTTCGAGGTTCGAAGGGAGATAAGCAGGAGGAGTGGCTACGTGGGTAAATGGATTGTCCGTAATATGAAAGACTTTGAGAGAGGAGAAGCTTGCAAAAAGACGCAGGAATCCATCCAGAATACGTAACTGCGCCCCCTGCTGGACCATGTCTGGGACACCTATGCCAATAGGGGTAACAGGGAAGGAAGATGGGGATGAAAATGGGTTAAAGAGGTGTAAAGTATGGATATTTGAGCAATAATAGTCAGGATTCAATGAATTGCATAGAGTTAATAAGGACGGTGGAGACCCAATTTGACAATATAATAAACGGCCAGGAATAAGGTTGAGATTACGGATTTGGGTAAAGTATTTGCGACATGAAAGGGAAAACGAGAAAAGGTCAGAGGGGTCATCGATTAAGGCAATAATATTCCGAGATAAGTGCTGAGGAAGACGTTTAAACGGGAAATTCATCGTGGTCAAGGAGCAAGGAGTTGACGCCTCATGCGCGCTTGGCGTGTCGAATTTTCCCATTTCAAGGTCCGACATAAATATCACAATTCTACAACAATTCTACATAATTTCTATGCATCACAGGCAAGACTGAACTTGATTTACGTTTTTTTTTGACGGAGTCTAGCGTAGTTTTAGTCTAAGGACA
>KN837427.1:21966-32740 GCA_000827215.1 Sphaerobolus stellatus SS14 | reverse complement strand
ATAGTTACAGGAGCCGCTAGGGGCATTGGAAGGGCTATTTCTCTTAGACTCGCTCGGGATGGATTAAACGTTGTCGCTAGTGACCTTTCTTTCCGCAGGACAGAGCTTGATAATTTGGCAAAGGAGATTCAAAGCGGTGGAAAGACAAAGGCTTTCGCCCATTGCGCTGATGTTTCAAAGGAGAATGAGGTCCAAGAACTGGTGAAGTCCACCGTGGATCAATTTGGTGCGGTAGATGTGGTGAGCCAAACTTTGCTCTTATTTATGATAACTATGGACCATATTTCTGCAGATGGTGGCGAATGCAGGAATTGGTCCATCCGCTGCTTTTGTTTCAAGTTAGTACACTACTAACAGAGTTTAGGTGGAGGCCGTTAACTCTTGAATATATCCTATAGCTTCTCTGGAGGAATGGGAGAATGTTATGGCAATAAATGCACGAGGCGTCTTCTTATGCTATAAAGCTGCGGCCATTCAGATGATCAAGCAAGGTCGCGGAGGACGACTGATCGGTCAGATTCATCCCTTGCAATTAAAAGAAATGGTTCTAACCAGTATAAAGGTGCATCATCACTTTCTGGCAAGCAAGGAAAGTTTATTTTTATTTTTCTTATATTATGTGATCATGATATCTCCGAAACATCCAGGTTTCCCTGAGATGGTTAGTTATTGCGCGAGTAAATTTGCCGTCCGAGCCATCACCCAAGTCGCTGGTAAGTAACCTATAACGATGTCGAATCATATTGACAATTGATCTGGCAGCTAAGGAGTTGTGGGAACACGGTATAACGGCAAATGGATATGCACCAGCTGCAGTCAATACAGACATTCGTGAGTAAACTCAGTGCTACCGTTTTCTTCGTCTTAGGTATTGATTCGGATTCTCTACTGGCTGTAGTCACCGATGTTGCCGAAGACCGCAAGCTGAAAGGTACGTACGTTTCTCCTGTCTCGAACAGTTTATTTAAGATCATATCCAGGCCTCAAAGAATTTGTGACTCCAAATTCTCAGCTTATACCACCTGAAGATATAGCCGCTCTAGTCTCTTACTTGGTCAGGGACGAGGCCAAATACGTTACAGGTATTCTCTGGAATCTCAATGTGCATCGTTTTATCACTTATTTTGGAGTATAGGACAAACAGTCAGTATCAACTTAGGAATGTTTTGCGACTAGTTTAGTGAAATCGTGGCCGTGACTCGTTAATAATGAAAATAAGCTTTCGATTGACATTGTGTAGACCAGAGAATCCTTATTGTCACGATACCAAAGGAGTCAGAGATAATCCTGTATATTCATAAATATCGATTCTAAATTTCTCCACAGAAATTAATTTGTGACAGAAGGAAACGATGTGACAGTCCGACTGTACCATTACTCCTAATGTGAGATTTATCCGTTTATCGGAGCTTAATTTTTACATCAATAGCCCTCAGTGCTAACTATCGCCACTATAGCCTCGAAATGGCTTCATTATTCCAAGTCTTTGCCTCGATATGCCTGTAGGACACGACTCAGCAAGAAATCCATCGGAACATGTAACAGTTCTCGTTCAAGAGTGAATTTCTCCATGTCTCGTATCCCAAATACCGGACGAGCTTTTGAGGCTTTGTTTTGCATATTGTTTTGAGGATCAAGTCCCAGTGGGAAAGGCGACAGGCTCCTCCAGTACGAGTACAAGCCGATACACATTCAAACACCACCATCCCCATCACCTTCGTTCACAACTTGCACGTGTTTCAAAACGGTGGAAGGAAGTTCTGGACAAATCTCCACAGGCATGGGCTTATATATATCTCTACTCAATGCAAAACAAATTACCGTCTCATCCGAAAGCATTCGGAGAATGCTTTCTCAAGTCAGGAGTAACCCCGCTTGTTCTTATCCTTCATGTCAACAAATGGCGACGAAATGTATGGAGGGACGAATACTGGGATGCCTTAGGGAGTCTAATTCTTCTACATAGCAATCGTATCCGTATCCTCTCGATCTCCCCTTGGCCTCCACGCTTGACAGAAGCGATAGGCGGACGAATTTGTCCAGGTGTACTTTCCCTTCCAATGTTGGAGCGTTTTCATACGAACTTCCAATCACCGGAGGATCGAGAATTTTTGGGAGTCATATTAAAATTAGAACACCTGATGCCAGCCACCTCGAAAACCCTTTCTCTCGTATCTGGCATTTTCGTCGTGGAGTGGGTTCCGAAATTTCCACTCGAGACGATACACAATATATACATCGGAAATTGTGCACGAGACATAGGGTTACTTGCCTTGTGTCCGAACCTAGCATCTCTATTTTGGCATGCTAATCACACCGTGATCACTGCCGATAAATTCCCTCCATTCAAACTTTTAAAGTTGCAAAAAATGGATATCTACTTTCTGAACTGTGAAGAGTTAGATATTAGGTTAAGCAGTACGAAGACAACCTGCGCCCACACACCGATTATAGCTCTTGCAGTTAGTGCCATTTGCGTGCCAAATCCCCATAAGTTTTCTTTTCCCTCAGTTGTTACTACTACATGCAACTGAGGTATGTTTGTTCACTCATGTATTTATTGTTGCATCATAACTCATGTATTGCGATAGCTTTTACTTTAGTTATTGTTATACATCTCAGTTGTTACTACTACGTGCAACTGAGCTTTTACTTTAGGTATTGTTATACATCTCAGTTGTTACTACTACATGCAACTGAGCTTTTACTTTAGCTATTAACAGGTTATGGGCCCCGTCTAGCGAGTACTAGTGACCACGAGAACTTACACAGACAACTTGAACGAATCCAACACCCAAATTCCAGAAGCCTGCGCACAACAGCAACAAACTATGACAGCAGCCGACTCTGCATCCCAGTGCCCGACCCTGGCTGGTCCAGAGGACTACCAGAGGTGGAAGCTGCGAATTAAGAGCATACTCAACCGAGAGAAAGTGGGAGATACCCTCCTCGGACAGCCTGTCACTACACCTCCCACATTACTGGGTAGCACCATGTTCCCAGCACCAGGGGACCAAGGAGCAGACACCTGAGAGATCTGCGATGCTAAAGCACACGGTATCATCACCCAGTACATCAGCGACCAATTGCTCCTTGACCTTGCATCTGAGACTACTGCCCAAGGACTATTTGATGCCATCATCAAAATCTTCGAGAAGACCAATACCGGTGTCACCGCATTCTACACATTTATATCAATGATGAGTATCCAGTGGGACGGCAAGTCTCCCATTGCCCAACACATATCAGCCATATCAGCCGCGAATGCCCACCTCATCTCAATGAAGAAAGGTTTCAATGACGAAACCCTGGCATTCCTCCTACTGCACTCGCTCCCCAAGAACACCATCTGGGAAAACTTTACCGCATCAGTTCTTGGCTCACTTCCCGATGGTGACATCTTATCTTTCCACATTGTCTCAAATCGTCTCATGGCAGAGGACATGCACCACAACAGTAATGCTGGTGTTGAGTCAGAAATGGCGTTGAAGTCAGCCAGAGCCAACAATGCCAAGGGCCAGCCTAAAGTGAAGCCAAAGTCAGATAAATGGTGTACCCACCATAACTCCATCTCACACAACACAGAAGATTGTTTCACTCTCAAGAAAATGAAGCAAGAGGAGGAGAAGAGTGGCAAAAGTAGCATTGGCAAGAGGAAGCCAAAGAGTAGAGAATGTGAAAAGGCACATAGGGCAAAAGGTGGATTGGCTTTTGAGAGCAGCAGAGACTCGAGTTCTGGGTCAGATGAAGAGCAGGAACATGTAACTACTGTTTTGAAAAGACGCATTGGTGCTTATCTTGGAGGGAACCCTGAGAACGCACAATATGACATCCTACTGGACTCAGGAGCATTAACCACAATGACTCCAAATAGGGAGTGGTTCCGAGATCTCACACTTCTAGATCCACCTCGAAAAGTCCGCTTCGGGGATGACTCCATCATGTACGCAACTGGCAAAGGTACAATTGTATTGCAACAGAGTATAGACAATATAGCAGCAACTACTACCATCAAGAATGCGCTACTAGTCCCGTCATTCAAGGTTAGCCTATTATCGGTACACCACCTAACCAAAGGCGGCTACTATGCAATGTTCAAAGGGGAAACTGCGAAGCTTAAGCAAAGTGACACTCACCAAGTTGTCATGACCGCTAAACACGACCACAGGCTGTACCATGTACAAGCGCACATAGCAGTCGACATCAACATTCTGCACTGGAGAATGGGTCACATTTCAATGGACCGCTTGAAGTGAATGGTATCAGATGGAAAGCTGAGAAATATTACAAAACTCACCGGTACGCCAAACTTCTGTGCACCATGCGTCCAGGGCAAGCAGAAGAAATTACCATTCCTCAATGAAGGACAACGTGCCACTCGACCACTGGAGGTAATTCACTCCGATGTAGGAGGTCCGGTGTTCCCACAATCCCGTGATGGAAAATGATACTGGATATCATTTATTGATGATTATTCAAGACATCCGTGGATTTATTATATGGCTAAGAAAAGTGAAGCATTAGACAAGTTCCTTGAATGGGCAGATGATGTCCAAGTATACTTCAAAACCGAATTAGGCACTGTCAAACTTTCTCCACACTTCCAGAAGTTTTTCCAAACTGATGGAGGGGGTGAATACTTTAACAAGGTTTTTAGTGCTAAGCTGAAAGAACAAGGAATCATGCACTTATCTACTGCACCGGATACCCCAGAGCAAAACAGCCTTGCTGAACGAATGAACCAAACACTTGTGAATCAATCAGTAGCTCTTCTCATCAAATCAGGGTTACCGAAATCATTCTGGACTTACACGATGGATACATCCGCATTCCTCACTGGATGATCCTCCACTGCGGGACTCGGGGGTAAAACACCGTATGAGAAACTTTTCAAACAGAAAGTTGATGCATCGTGGTTTTGGCCATTCGGATGCATGGCATACGCTCTGATCCCTAAGGACAAATGAAAGAACAAGTTCAGGTCAAAAGCGAGGAAGAGTATCATGCTGGGGTACGTACCTGGCAAGAAAGCTTACCGATTATACGATCCTGCCACTAGGACCATCTTCACTAGCCAGCATGTCACATTCAATGAAGAACGTACCATAAACGCCGGAGATTTCGTAAAGAAAAATCCTGAGGATGAAGGCCCTGCTGCTGAGCAGTGGGAGGACCTCCTGCGACACCAAACCGTTTTTGAAGGTAAACCCAAACTTACTGAAAGCTCCGCCTCAGACAAAGCTACGTCTGGGTCAGTGGGAGGTAAAACCCCAAAGAAGAAAGACAACTCAACTGTACAACTCAACTGGATTTGAAGCACCAAGTGTGTCCGACAATGAGACAGAGCCTGGCGTGACAGGGCCCAGCAGTGGTATCCGTCCTAGGCCACTGTCACGGTTGCACAGCCTTCCCAGGGTCATTGACAACCCACCGCTGAATTACAGAAAGTGCAAATTGTTGTGCCAGCCCCCAGATCCAGCGAGCATAGCACAATCACACACCAAACATACCATGAAAACCGCGGATCCAAACTGAGAATTACGGAGGGTATTGCAGGAGGCTGAAGATCGAGCTGAGAAGCGACGCACTAAGTGAGTGAAAATATCAGATGCACCTTCCAATGGTGAACAGCCCCACCAATCCCTTCTAGACATTCAAGCCCGAGCACAGGAGCCCACGCACAACGAAAGCGACAAAGCCTCAGGACCGGAATCAGAAGACCCACCTTCCGACGCAGACAACATCTTCTTTGCCGGCATAGGAAGCACCAGCCCATCAAACAAAGACCTCCCCAAAGACTTGCGGGAGGCGTTGCAAGGCAAACATAGCTCCCAATGGAGCTCTGCATTAAATGAGGAACTTCAGAATCTCATTGATAATGATGTGTATGAAATCATACCTACGCCCAACAGAGTCAAGCCAATCACTTCCAAAGCAGTTTTTCGAGTGAAATTCGACTTTAATGGTGCCGTAGAGAGATTCAAGCTTCGGATTGTGGCTAGAGGCTTCACTCAGCGGAAAGGAAAGGACTACGAAGAAACATTCACACCTGTGGCAAACCTAGAGTCCATCCGTATCATTTGCGCATTAGCGGCCAAGTATGACTTGGAATTGGACCAAATGGACGTCGCGACGGCTTACCTAAATGGTGAACTAGAGGAAGAATTGTATCTGTCCCCTCCAGAAGGTGTACCAATCCTACCGGGTCACTGCTGGAGGCTTAAATGTTCGCTATATGGACTAAAACAGTCTGGATGTACCTGGAACCGCACTCTTGATCGCAAGCTAGGTGAACTCAAGTTTACCCGGCTTGATGCTGAAACCTGCCTTTACATATATCAAGAAGGCAGCAGGATATGTTTCCTAGTCGTATATGTCAACAATTTGTTACTGGCAGCAACCTCTCGAACATTTATGAACAAAGTCAAGGAGAAGCTCTCCAACTCGTTCAAAATGCGAGACCTAGGGTCAGCATCCTACATACTCGGCATCAAGATTGAGCAAAATCGAAAGGAATGTACCATATCACTCTCGCAAAAGCAATACTGCAAGACGGTGCTGAAGTGCTGTGGGATGGAAGATTGTAAACCGGCGGCAACACCTATGTCCGCTAGTGACTGACTTACCGCTGATGACCCACAAGGCAACACAACCATTTACCATATGACTATTAATGGAAAGGAGGTGTTGTATCCAAGCGTGGTAGGCTCCCTAATGTATGCCATGTTAGGAACTCGACCTGATCTAGCGTATACTGTAGGAAGCCTAGGTCGGTATAGTGCAAACCCGAAGATGTATCATTGGGAAGCAGCGAAACGAACTTTGAGGTATTTAAAAGGTACTACCGAGATGAAGCTGGTATTCAATGGCTCAGACCTCGGAAGCATCGACATGAGCTTCCACGGCTATTCAGATGCAGACTGGTCTGGAGATCCGGATACTTCAAAGTCCATGTCCGGCTTCGTATTCATCAGTAATCGCGGGGCAATAGGCTGGGGGAGTAAACACCAAACAATGGTGGCTCTATCCTCCACCGAGTCAGAATATATCAGCTTATGCTATGCTGATCAACACTTAGCTTACCTTTGGACCCTATTCGAAGACATTGGCCAAAAACAGAAGAATCCGACCGAATTATTTTGTGATAACCAGGCCGCTATTATCTTGTCAAAAGACGCGCAATTTCGCGCAAGAATGAAGCATATTCAGCGGAAATATCACTACCTCCGGGACGACCTAGTTGCGAAAAAGGAGGCAATTGTTCGCTACATTTCCACGAACGAGATGGTCGCAGACATTTTTACAAAGGCATTAGGGCGCGAGAAGCACTGGCGATTCACTCACGCAATGGGCTTACGGCTCCTTTTGAGTGGGAGTGTGAAGGGTTAGATATTAGGTTAAGCAGTATGAAGACAACCTGCGCCCACACACCAATTATAGCTCTTGCAGTTAGTGCCATTTGCGCGCCAAATCCCCATAAGTTTTCTTTTCCCTCATTTGTTACTACTACGTGCAACTGAGGTATGTTTGTTCACTCATGTATTTATTGTTGCATCATAACTCATGTATTGCGATAGCTTTTACTTTAGGTATTGTTATACATCTCAGTTGTTACTACTACGTGCAACTGAGCTTTTACTTTAGCTGTTAACATGAACACGCATAGCGCAACAAAATTATTTTCGAATTTGACGGCTCCCAACTTGAAAATCCTCCATATCAGGGGTAGTCAATGGGAGCTCCCAGAAGTGGAACTCTATACATCTTTGCGCCATCTGTTCGTTTCGAAAAACTCTTCAGGCCAATCAAGTCTTCAACAACTGCGTATAAACCACATGCTGGTTGATGGTGATATGGTAGCGACGGTATTTCCCATCCTCCATAACCTTTGGGAACTCCATATACTGTCTTGCAATATCATTCCCTCGTTCTTCGAGGCTCTTACACTGGATCAAAATCTTCGCCGGATGGGTCAGGGTCTCTGTCCTAAATTGACGAAGCTCGTCATCGAGGAACGTAGTAAGCCCCACCGCCAAACTCCACCTCCGAGTTCCCTGCAACAAGCTATATGCGACTTCATTATCAGTCAAGCAATTCCAGATACACGAACAACTCGTGAATGGAGAGTGGTATTTCCTGACCATCGATATCTTTCTGAGGTGGTTTTCAGAAAATATCAGTGTTGGATTCCAATGGGTCGACTTACTTGGGTATCTCGCAAATATCGAAGAACGATAAAATTCGAGTTAATCAGCTACGAAATTCTATTTTTCAGAATCTATATATTATTCGTTGTAGTCGGAGTGCTGTTGGGCAACGTTTCCCCCCTGGTACTTGCTCGGAATCAGCACAGGAGGCTGGTCAAAATTTTCCAGGTCAGAAAATGGCCTGGAAAATTCCAGGATTTGGGTTTATTTTCCAGAGACTTTCCAGCCCTGGAAAATGCCTGGAATATAACTTTCTCCCATAATTTTTCTGACATAATCCAGCTTTGAAGGTATTTTCCAAACAAATTCTGGATATTTTCCAAGGTCTGGAAAATGTTTGGAAGATCTGCTCAAATCCTGCCATTTTCCTGACCATTTTCCACCCTGGAAAATTTTGACCAGTTTGCAGTGCAGAGTGGGGAATGACGAAAGGGGTTCGTCGGAAGACAAGGGGGAGAGAGAGGTTTCGTCTGGGATCTATGTAATATTTCAGAGGTGTTATACAATTTTGGAAGGAATTATGAAAAAAAAAAAAAAAAAAAAAAAAAAAAAAAAAAAGATATTAAATGGTTAAGATCTGTTATTAAAAATTAATATATATTTAATTAGCCCTTCTCCAACATAATAATCACTAATAATCCCTAATAATCCTTAATAATCCCTAATAATCCAAAAAAAAAAAAAAAAAAAAAAAAACATTAAACTCTCATGAAATATTTGTGTGAATGCATATTTCGATAACTCTAACTTTTCATACGGTTCGTGCTGATTCGTGATAAGATTAGTATCTAAGTGGCTATGATACATGATGCCCGGAGATAATCGAAAAAAAAATACCAAATGAGGAAATGTTGCGTTCCATGTCTTCTGTGATTGGATATCATAACGTCCGATATTTTTGGAGGCAGTTCCAGGAACTGTGATTTGTCCTTATCGAAGATGGATAAACAAGCTTTTTTAAAGCCTTTTTGGAAATTCTTTGGTGATTTCTCGAATTCTTTTTCATTGAGAGAAGGCTCCAGGCTTCTGACCACATAAGGTAGAAGAAATTCAACCGTCTTATCCCTAAAAGACACACTCTCCTATAAGATTAAGTAATTCAAGTTAATTGCTGTTAATTTCCCATTTAAAGGTTCTAATAATACAAAAAGATGAGTTCTGAATAGTCTCATAATGCACTGAAAAACTATCACAGCATCCACTTGGATTTCGGGCCATCATAAGACTCAACCGTTGATTTCAGTCGAATCGACCCTGCCCGCTGCGAAAGATAAGTATCCCCCCCCTCTTTGATCTTCATAGTTGGACCTGCTCTTGTCATATTGGTTCTGGTATCCAGTATGATCTTTATAACCAAAGAAAACAAGAATTAGGGGACAATCGGAAAGATAACCGAATATGTCATACATACCTTTTGTAATCCTGGTCAACCAGTCTTCCGCGCTAACCCTTATATTGTTCCCGCCTTTCCTTATATTACAAATGGACTACTTACATAACACCGAACCTGTAACACGTACTCCGTATACATGTAGACTGTCCTCATTCTCGACATATATAGTGGTCCTGTTAACTTGTGTGACCGCTCAGTGAGCCCTATAGACAACGGGCTTTCACCTTTACTCTTAAACTCCATAGCCTGTGGGTACTCAGTCCAAACAAGGCTTCGTAAGTAAACATCGCCCTACCAGTTGGACTCAAAATTCAGCATGAGTCCCTCCCCTGCCTCAGTGGACGACATGTACAAAGGCCAATAGGCGAAAGGTCTGAAGTTTGTTAGTATCGAAGAGATTGATTGTTAAGATAATATTCAGGCCTTCCAGAAGTTAAAGTTCCAGATAATCAACTTATGCAACCTGAGGATATAGCCGCTTTAGTCTCTTACTTCGCCAAGGACGAGGTTAAATACTTTACAGGTAATTGCCTGATTGATTATTATTACTTCTAGGAAATACTTACTTTGGATGACCTAGGACAAACAGTCAATATCTATGCAGGAGCGCTTTGCGATTAGCCTGGTGAACCCACTATGGCCATGAGAAGAGTTTTTCGATTGATCAAAGTGTGTTGTGTGGAGCGGAGGATCGGTAGAGAAAAAATACCAGATAAACCAAATAAACCAGTATAGCATTCATAGAATCGAGCGTCACAATTTTTATTTATTTATTATTTTATTTTATTTAGAAATTGGGACAATATCAGCCTGGCTGTACCATTACTCCTGATGATCATTTGGCAGGAATTTTTCCGTTTATCGCTTAATTTGACACTAACACCCCGCCTTGCGTTGTAGTTTATGTAAAATAGCTTAGCGTCAACTTCTAAGAGGTATCCATCTTTCTATATTTAACTTAAGGGTCTCGGTCCAACTATAGAGCTGACAGAATTCTGTCAGTTAAGTAGTAGTAGAAGGGCTCACTGTCCACGTGAATAACTAGATTTATTTATATAAAAATCTCCCACTCTAACCTCTCCCACTGACAGAAATCCCATCTCTCTATTGCCCTCTACTACGACTTAGTATGCGTACAGCAATAGTTACAGGAGCCGCTAGGGGCATTGGAAGG
>KN837427.1:9859-18877 GCA_000827215.1 Sphaerobolus stellatus SS14 | reverse complement strand
AGCAATTCCAGATACGCGAACAACTCGTGAATGGAGAATGGTATTTCCTGACCATCGATATCTTTCTGAGGTGGTCTTCAGAAAATATCAGTGTTGGATTCCAATGGGTCGATTTACTTGGGTATCTCGCAAATATCGAAGAACGATAAAATTCGAGTTAATCGGCTACGATTTTCTATTTTTCAGAATCTATATATTCTTCGTAGTAGTTGGAATGCTGTTGGGATTCATTTTCCCCCTGATAGTTGCTTGGACTCAGAGTGGGGAATGACGAAAGGGGTTCGTCGGAAGGCAAAGGAAAGAGAGAGGTTTCGTATGGGATCTATGTAATATTTTAGATGTGTTATTCAAATTTGGAAGGAATTATGAAAAAAATCATTAAGCTCTCATGAAATATTTTGTGTGAATGCAAATTTCGATAACTCTAACTTTTCATACGGTTCGTGCTGATTCGTGATAAGATTAGTATCTAAGTGGCTATGATACATGATACCCGGAGATAATCGAAAATACCAAATGAGGAAATGTTGCGTTCCATGTCTTCTGTGATTGGATATCATAACGTCTGATATTTTTGGAGGCAGTTCCAGGAACTGTGATTTGTCCTTATCGAAGATTGATAAGTAAGCTTTTTTAAGTATTTTTGGAAATTCTTTGGTGATTTCTCTAATTCTTTCCATTGAGAAAAGGTTCCAGGCTTCTGACCACATAAGGTAGAATAAATTCAACCGTCTTATCCCTAAAAGACACACTCTCCTATAAGATTTTTAAGTAATTCAAGTTAATTGCTGTTAATTTTCCATTCAAAGGTTCTAATAATACAAAAAGATGAGTCCTGGATAATCTCATAATGCACTGAAAATTATCATAGCATCCACTTGGATTTCGGGCCATCATAAGACTCAGCCGTTGATTTCACTCGAATCGACCCTGCCCGCTGCGGAAGATAAGTATCCCTCCCCTCTTCGATCTTCATAGTTGGACCCGCTTTTGTCATATTGGTTCTGGTATCCAGTATGATCTTTATAACCAAAGAAAACAAGAATTAGGGGACAATCGGAAAGATAAACCGAATGTCATACATACCTTTACTCTTAAACTCCGTAGCCTGTGGGTATATTTTCCCATCCAATCCATGATCACCGGTACGACCCTCAGGGCCTCCAGGAATGTTGTTTTGCGATCGAGGATCTGAGCGCGGTGGATTGGCGAGGGGGTCAGTACCCCGTTGGCTTTGGCGAGAGAAGACATCACCCCCATAGCCACCTTCTGATGTAGCTAAGGAAATTCGCAGATTATTTATCTCACCGAAAACAAAATGCGAAAGAACCTACTGTCTCCAGTGGGAGGTTGGTTGGTCACTGAGTCTTTTATAGCTAGACAAACTGTCAGCATCCCTGCCGATAGGCACCGTACTGATAACTCACATTCTTGGACTAGACTGCCCTTATAATTGCCAGAGTCATGATATTCGTCACTCATTGTATGGTTGTAGAATTTTAAGAGAATTATCAGTTGCGAGTGTGAAGGGAGATAGCAGGTTCCATTCGAGAATGAGGGCTATATAGTTAGGTGAGATGGGTGACGTCACTGGTTATCCGCTGTGGACCTCGCCCCGCTCCTGACCTATTAACTCATTTGATTACCAAACAACACCTTTATTGAAATAATTTTTTATTTGGGTTATTGTATGCATCAGTATAAGTATTTATCGTCATCATACGGTTAAAGAAATTCGTAGATGATCGACTCAGGGTCGGAGAACTCCGACGAGTCTAAAGGTAAATGTAGAATCCTCAAGTCGAAATGGCTTCTAACTCAGAACCGGGTTATGATCATCTTCTAACTCTCCCTTCTGAATCATTATTTATACGAACACTGATACGTCCAAGAGAGTGACTGCGTCAGCAAAATTTGAACTGAACCGGGACAGTTTCGGTCCTCAACAATCAAAGTACTTACAACTTAACTCCCTCGGAACTAACAGATCGAATATAACCGAAGATTATGAATCATATTTAACACCAATAGACAAAGAGGCTGTGACGGTGAGAATGCTTAGATATCAATTGGAATAACTAGCGGGGGATTGATCATGAATCACTCTCAGAAACTATCGTATAATAATGTTATTCAAGTTCGCACTGCCTATGTAGTAGATATCCACATTCTATAAAGTTATAACCCTTTCATTTATATCTTACAGAAAGAAGTAAGTCTGGTTAACCCTTATTAGGCTATCAGATAGGCAGGTGAAGTGACAAGGCAAAAAATTCAATTAGGAAATTCTCGCAGTCTCCGTTCATATGCGACCGAAAAAGAATAGAGAGAAAATGGAATAGAATGCTTATAGTCAAGTCGTTCAGCAATTTACTGGCTCCCTAGTTCCTATCAAAACTAGTAACACCGTATAATTATCCCCGGATATATGCGCTTCATTCTCGCCTGCTATTCCTAAAGTCTTAATAAGAAAAGACAAGTGAGAATGCCATTGATCAACCTTTTGTGGCAATATTCAATCAAGGAGATCCGATACCCAATCTCAGGTCATGAAAATAGAATACATTCAATCCGTAGATCTAGCGGAGAATATAAAGAGACAAGGGAGAATGGAGGAAGAACTGGACCATCACCACCCGACACTAATATTGCTTCTTCACTGTCATTAATAGAGCAAATTTGGAGAGATAATTGAGTCGAAGAGGAGAATGTGCGTGAAAAACACAGTTTGGTCCCTGTGTCGACTGATAAACCAGGGCACAATCCCTAGAGGTAAGCACTGAAGCACAGCGTCAATAATGTGCCTTGTATCTTGTATATGTTCTGCATCATCGTCCCTGTGTATATTTTTCATTATTGTGAATTCAGAAAGAAAAGGAAGAAAGAGCGAGCGAGGAAACCACAGATATGCACTCAAGAGATTATGTCCTAGCCCTGTCCACTAGGCAGGAGGTAAAGCACAATCCCGATCATGAGCCCCGCAGAAGCCTCGCATCGACATCGACCTTAACAAGAGTCGCATTGATACATTTGATACCTTTATGAGACTGAAAAGCAGAAATAACACAAACAACTTGAAGGGAAGAAGCAAGGAGACCTGAGTCAGACGATGCGAAGATAAACAGGCCCCGTCTTAGAGATTGTGACGTTCTCATCTCTACATTTAGAAACAGAACGAAATACTAAATAAAGCACAATTCCAATATTACATGTGCATGAATACCCCGATCCTCGCATCGACATCCAGTGTCCTACACAAGAACCCCATCGATGTATGCGTCGTCTTTATTATGATGGCAAGCAGAAAAGGACCTGAAGAACGCAAGGCGGGAAGCCTATGTATGGAAGAGACGATGTGAAATCTAGCAAGACATTTCCAGGAGAGATTGTGCCGTCCCACTGGCCCCTAAATAGAGCAGAACGAGCATAATCTCAGTAGCATGCCTCAGATCTTCGCATCGACATCAGTCGTCCATGCGTAACAGCATTTCTGAAATGTGAAAGAAAGAAAGAAGAAAGAAAGAAAAGAACTTAAATGAATGAAGGAAAGAGAGTCTAATAGGAGTGGGCGACGCGAGGGCAAATTTTCAAGCGGGTGTTAAATAATATTATGCCAACTTCCCCTTAAAATGAGTTAACCCACAATATAATACGTCCTAGATCCTTGCATCCACAGAAATGCCCTGTGCACTTTGCATACCTTCAGTCAAGTACGAGTCTAAATGCAACAGTGTATGAATGAGCAAGGAGACAATGCAACAACACTAGAAACTTCGTTGCGAGAGATTGCGTCGTCACGGTAGCCCCTGAGTACAACAACCCCAGACATGGAATCTCAAATCGCCACATCGACTTCGTTATCGACATGATCATAACGCCAATCATGACACGCAGAGAGAAAGAAACCAAAGGTATAAACAAGGGAAGAAGAAAAAAGGACTTGAGGGAAGGAGACGATGTGAGGACGAACTGATTGAACTTTTGAGATGGCCCAATTAAAAGCAGAACGAGACTGAGTAACATGCATAATCCCAGAATTCTTGAACCCCCCCCATCGACCTCCTCATTGACATCTTATCGACGCGTTCTCCGTGTTTATGAGTCTGAGAAGTAGAGAGGAAAGATTAAACAAGAAAATAAGGAAGGGTGAAAGAGACGATGTGAGGGAGACATAACAGAGGTTATATCGTCTTAGCCCCTAATCGAAATCATCTAGAGAGGTAACACAATCTCATAAATACTCCAAATCCTCGCATCGGTATTTTCATAACATCCAGCATCATCGATTTATCCTTTGTTGGTAAGTACTGTACCTGTCCACAAGCCGACGCATTCTCCACAGTTCTCTCGTGATTTGACCCACGTTCCTTCGCTTCCATTTCAGTTCTGTGCAGTCAATAAGTATCATCGCTTCGGTGAAGCTTGAAGTACATGAACGAGTGAGCGATGTGCGCACATGGGATGAATCAGCCACTAGGGTTTTTACACCTTCAGCCAACCTTCAGCTTCATTTCTGATGCATAAGGAAAGGAGACAGGGAAAAGATGCAAATATATCAAAGAAAATAGCTAGATATTGTGTCGTCTTAACCTCAAACCATCCAGAAGCAAGACGAGCCTCGATCACAATCCCAGCACAAATCTCGCATGATTGCGTCGACACACACACATCCACATAAGAGACTCCGAGGCGTCGCCCAGAAAAGAAGGTCATAAGGTCATATGGATGAAGGGATGAGACATTGCGAGAGACATATTCCTCAGACTTACTTAAGATTGTATCGTCAGTCTCGAGCAAAACGATAGAATATATACAATCCCTGCGAATGTGTATCCTCGCATCGACGTCCGCGCATAACATCCAGATTCTACGTAAGATCTAGTCTCATCGCAAACGCCCTCTTTATGAAATGCAGGAAGAAAGGAACGAAGAAAAATAAAGAGGGAATAACAATAAGGAAAGGAGATAGGAAAAAGACGCAACCATGTTGAGGTTCTAGAGATTGTGTCCTAGCACTTTATTCAGAAGGAAGACGAGTCACAATCCCGGCGCAAAGCCCGCATGATTGCGTCGGCATCCACATCGACATCCACACGAGACCAACATAAGAGCCTCGTCGCCCAGAAAAAACGCAGAAAGGGGAAAAACGATGAAGTGATGAAGATGCGAGTATACTACTTTTTTCCAAAGGAATTGTATCGCCACTTTCCAACTCTGAGTAACCAGAGCAGGACGATGGGATAGGGGATGTATGCTCGCATCGCCGGACGTCCTGAACATCCACATAAGATCTAGCATCCTCGTATATTTATGAAACGCAGGTGGGAATGAAGGAAGGAAAGAAGAACAAAATAGATGGATGGATAACCATTTGAAAGAAAAGTTAGGGACTGCGTCGTCTTAACACCACATCCAGCAGCAAGATGAGTCACAATCCCAGCGCAAAGCCCGCATGATCGAGTCGACATCCACTGCATAAGAACCTCGCCACCCAGAAAGAAAAAGAATGAAGGGACGACGACGCGAAGATAAGAGGTTGCTTCTCGGGGCATGAAATTACATCGTCGGGCTCTGGGTGGTAAGAGGTGAACGATGGAATATACAATCTCAATGGATGCCTCGACGTGTCATAACATTAACAATTAACATACACGTAAGATCTAGCGACATTGATGCAAATAGTGTCTTTATGAGATGTAGGAAGGAAGGAAGGAAGGAAGAAAAAAATGAAAGAAAAGACGACGCAAACAAGTCAAATATTCAAAATCTTCAGAGGTTGTGTCGTTAATCGCTGATCGTCCAGAAACAAGACGAGTGGACCCCTCAGAGTCATAATCTCAGCACAGATGGTCTGGCATGATCAATTGCGTCGATATAATAAGAAAGAAAGGAAGAAAGGAAGGAAGGAAGGAAGGAAAAAGGCAACGCGGAGCCACTCAAGAGATGGATGGCTAGAGATTGCGTTGTTCCATCCCTAAGCTGATAAAACACAATCCCCCTTACCTCCTCGCATCAAAATCTTTCAAAATCCATGTAGAAGTCTCATCAATGTACTAAAAGAAGGATGGATGGATGGACGGACGGATGACGATGTAGCAATAATATCTGAGCGGGTTGGGAGGATGGTTGACTAGCAAAGCGCCCGCTAACGCGCAAGTCGACCAATGGTAGTTATGTTTCCTGTATTCGCTCCTCGTCAGCCGTCATCTACCCTGAAGGTTGTGCAAATGCGAATGCTTATTCTCATAAGTTATCTCTTTCAATAAAATTAGCCTTGCATCTTTCCCAGACTTTATTATAAAATTTCTGCCACTTCCCCGGAATTGGCAATCTGTGCTTCCAATTTCAGTCCTGAAGAAATCACGCAAAATAATGTGAGAACAATGGCCCTTAATGGCCCTTGTTTTCAAAGAGTAACTGTTCCCAGTATCTATGTAACATGTATATAGTAGACAGCTCATTATCCCAAGCAAAAATGAACATATGCTATTTTAATACTCCCAATATTCCGGACAAACTAGTATATAAAGAAAATGAAAGAATATTTAACCGACACAACAACAAAATCAAAAAGGAAGTCGATAGTCCATGGTCATAGCGGCCGATGCGCAATGTCCCACATCGTGATGGGGATGAACATCGTCCACCACTGATCTTCAAAAGGTCCGGGCTTTTAGACTGAGGAGCCTCCAGCGGCGATGGCGAGACCAAAAGCGCTTCCAACGGAGAGGGGAGACGAGGAGTCGTCCCAGTTGTTGCCGGTGGGGACGATGTAGTTGGAGCCGATGGAGTTTCCTTGGAAGCCGAGGTTGTTGAAGACGAGGTTGCCGCTCGAGTCGGTGAGGTCGGAGATGTGCGAGGCAATGCTCTTGTCGAAACCGACAGAGCGGCCGGATGAACGGCGCAAGTCGCTGCCGAAGTCGCTGAGGCCGGAGATGAATTGACCGTAAACGACGGTCTGGACCTCAACTTGGCAGATGGTCTAGAAGGAGAGTTTTAGTTATTTTAATTATTTCGCATTGAGGTTGTATTTCCTTACCTGGGTGATGATGCTCTTGGCGAATTCACGGAGAACAGACAATTGTTGCTGAACGATCTCAATAGATTGATCCTCGCAGACGACAGTCTCGGAGTCGGCTTCAGTGATCTGGTTACTGAATCCACTGAAGTTATCAGAACCGAAGAAGCTATCGAAGTTGCTAAGCTTTGATGAAATAAGCTCGTTAGTATGTTGTAGAAGGCATATCACTGAGAAGCCTCACCTGGCTAAAGCCGCCATAGTTGTTGAACGAGATCGGGGAGGAGCTCGAAGAATAACGCTTGGAGGGCATCGGCACAGCCATGGAGGAAGAGGCAAGGGCAACGACGGCCGCAACGGACATGATGGTCTTGGCGAACATTTCGATTGAGGGAGAGTGTTGAGTAACGGTTAAGAAAGTAAAGGTGGAGATGCTTCAAGCGATCTTAGAATGAATGTAAAAGCTGGTGCCTTGGAATGAAATCGAAAAGAAAGGGAAAGACAGGCGACCAGGCCGGAGGAGACTAGTGAATGCGAAGGCGGGGGAGTAGAGACAAGCTGCTGAGAAAGGAGGGAAGCGAGTGAGCACGGATTTATACGGATTCTGGGTGGGATAATGGCTGTCTGTGCGGATTGCCATTTTTGCCGGACCTTCTCGTAGGCGAAGTTGCTTCGCAACGAATGCGATAGCCAATGCCAAAGCGATGAAGTAAATCACGCCCAGTTCCCGTCCGCGTAATGAATGCATGCTTCTTTGAGGCAATGTCCCATATGCAGTAAATAGACAGGCCCGCGCGCTTCGACCAATCCCCTGAGGCTTTGGACATGCTGGAGTGGCAGATCTGTATCCTACATCAATTCTTGTTAGACAGCTCTTCAGAAGATAAGATGGACGCCCTCCTAAAACGTTTTAATTTTCTCTCGTACTGCAACATTTTTTAGTATCATAATAGGAAAAGTCGAACCCGCGCTGCCCACCGATTTACAATTTACAGGAATGCCCAGGTGTTCCGAGTACCATGGTAATGGCGTTTCCCCGCGGAAGCCTTCGAGTAGGGCAGGGTGAAGAAATACCCACGCGCAGAGGGAGTAGAATATTCAGCAAGAAGTAACCTCATAAGCGCATCCAGATACGGCAGTCATGGACACTCGCCCATCTTCGATACCAATCCTCTGGATTCAAAGGTGTGGCCACCCTCCGGCTCTCTGAAGGCACCGCATCAAGGATCAAGAAGAAGTTGTACAACTTGTTACACTGAATGATTAGATTTCGCCAACTCTTTGATTGAGAATGTCACTTCCGTCCTGATATACACATACCTTCTGTTTTGTTTTATGCTCTGTTGCCATCCCATCTGACTCGCGCGCATAGGTAGGTGAAGATCTGCCATACGCATACGCCATCCCACACGGATGACGGTCATTATCGCCGCCCATTGTCTAGAGTCGCTAGCTGAACCTGCCTGCCTCCTAGTTCAATGGGCCTTCGAGGAAGAACTAGTTCTTCTCGTCAATGATGGTTGCAAAGACGAAAATAAACCTAGAAATCACCAATAGCACACGTCTGCTCACGTCCCAAAACGCACATCCCAACGTGGGGATATCACCACCGGCGAAGCCGAATCACTAGCAGTCACTGGCGAGCATTGGCTAGCACTGGCCGAAAATAAATTGTGGAAATCAAATAAAGGTCCGGTAAGAACGTCATGTGGTAGGCTTGGCGGGAAGGTAAGGTCGATAATAAGGTTACGAAGATTTTGCGAAGATTACGATTAGTTACTTACAGGCTTACAATATCGCAGTGATTCTGATTCTGATGATGGTGGGATGTTAGCAGCACAAGCGCCGGTTCCCGACTCGGGCTTTAAGGAGCTTACTAAATAATTCTCGAATAAAGTGTATATTGGCCTCGGAAGAAAAATATTAGAGAGACGGTTTCGAAGGTAATATGGACAACCGCAAGCGATTCATAAGAACGAGTTGTTCAGATATGAGTAAGA
>KN837426.1:18716-34584 GCA_000827215.1 Sphaerobolus stellatus SS14 | reverse complement strand
ATTTCTGACCTCAGGAAATCTTGTGAAAACTCTGAATGCCTGCAAGTTTTCCAATTTCAGGAAATGGTAACACAACTCAATTTTTCATGCTTCAGGAAATCTTGAAATTAATCAACATTTCCTGTCAATTTTTGCCCCAAGAAATGCTATTTCTATTTGCCAGAGGCGTAAGATTTCCTGGGACTTTTAGACTCAGGAAATTTTACGATGTCTCCAGTGGAAGGGGGTGGTACTCCGAAGAGATGGGCATCAGGTTCAAAAGTGAATGACGAAGATCGGCCAGAGATCTTCAACTGTCTAGGATTTGTGGAGGCAGATTTGGACATACTCAAGCAGATGGTCAGAGAGTTGCAAGACTTGACTCAGGTTCAGGTCTTGTTGCAGCTCCTGACTTATCAATTTTTTGAGGCGAACAACATGGTTAGGCCCCCTGGTTTCCAGAGCAGAGGGAAGAATATCAGCAATCAGCGATGAAGATTTTCAGGAAGGACCACCTTGGAGGGTACGAAGGGTTGTCAGGTGCGATCAAGGATGAGGGTGAGGTGGATGCTTCGGGAGAGGAAATGGAGACCAAGTACGCCGATGAGACTCTCGGGCGGGATAACAATGTGGTGAGGGAGAAGGAAATGGTTCAAGATGTCAAGCCCAACAAGGAGTCGGAGATGGGGAGTAGGGCATCGAGCAAGGAATCGGAGATGGCAAGTGAGAAGTTGACTCCAAAAGCCAAGGTCTCGGTCCCCAATATTGTGGAGTCAGAGGAATCGGAGGAGTCGGCCAAGTCATCTGACATGATGTCTGGTGATGGGGAGGAATTGGAGGATGAGTCCGACGATGCGAGAGTTTATCTTCCTACAAAGGGGAAGAAGTCAGGGAAACAGGTTGTGAAAAAGTAATTGTAATTAGTTATCAGAGACTGGTCGGGTCTAAAAGTAAATAGTAATAACAATTGTAAATGATCTTTCAAGCTACATAAGAAATTGTGTGAACAACTAAGGAAAAGGAGGGTTCAGCCTCCTTTGTGATCGGATAGATCAAAGAGTAAAAAATGATGTAATAAAAGGAGGGGTCGGCCTCCTTGAGTGATACAATAAATCATAATGTAGAAGATAAAGGCTCAGTGTACTGACTGAGGATTTGGTTTGTCGAGGTATCGTTGATGGAACTCGGTGACGAGATCTGGCACATTTTCACAATCTTCAGCACCTATCCAGTTGGTGGTGTTATCAGTGTTGTTGTAGCCTAGCCATTTGACAAGGTATCGGAGACAATTCTTGTATTGGCGATCGATTTTGGAATCTAAGATTGTTTCAATAGCATACTCATCAGAGCCTTTGACGATGATTGGAGAAGGGGGTTGAGTATGGTTAGGGATCAGATTTGGTGTAAAGGGTTCCAACATCGAAGTGTGGAAGACGGGGTGAACACCTCGCATGTCTGGGGGTAGTTTGAGGGTAAACAATACCGAACCAGGTTTGACAATGATTTCATAAGGTCCGAGGTATCTGTTGGCCAGCTTCTTAGATGGTTGGGTCGTTTTGAAGAATTTTGCTTTGACAGATACTTGGTTGCCAATCTTGAAGTCTGGTGCTGGTAGTTGGTGTGATCAGCGGAGACTTGGTATCGTTCCTGAGCTTGGGCAATGGTCATCCTTAATTCTTGATGAAGTTCATCAAGGTCGACCATGAAATCTCTTGCCCGAGCCGAGGTGAGGTCGCATTCAGGATAAACAGTAATGTTCGGGTGATAGCCTTTATTGGCAAAGAAAGGAGATATGTTAGTTGTTGTGCTGGGTGCGTTATTGTAAGCAAACTCAGTGAGGGGTAAGAGCTCGGACCAGTTGTCTTGCTGGTAGTTGCAGAAGACTCTGAGTTATTGCTCCAACATCTGATTGGTACATTCTGTCTGTCTGCCTGTCACCCTTGGGATGGTAACCCGATGTGAAATGAAGTTTCATGTCAAGTGCAATGCCAAGCAATCAGAAAAAGTGTGAGACGAACTCTGTACCCTGATCGGAAGTAACGTAGGATGGTACACCATGTTTGGAGAAGATGTGGATGACAAAGAGTCTGGCGAGTTCTTGCGACATGATTGTATCTGTTGTCAGAATGAAGATGCTTTGTTTGGATAGTTAGTTGACAATAACCAGTATGGCAGTGTAACTAGAAGAAGTCGGGAGTTGTTCAATGAAATCCATAGATATGGAATTCCAAGGTCAGAGAGGGATCGGGAGTTGCTTGAGGAGTCCATAGGGTTTGTGCCTAGGGGTTTTCATCCTCTTGTATATGACACATGAATTAGTAAAATCCAGGATGAAGGATTGGAGACCAGGCCACATGTAATCTTGTCAGACAAGTTGTAGTGTTTTATTCTGGCCATAGTGTCCAGACAAGATGTGGTTGTGCTTGTATTGTAGAATCCTAAGTCGGAGATCATCAATGTCAGGAATGTAGATTTTATCATCGCATCTTAATAGGCCATCATTGGATAATTTCCATCTTGGATTGGAAGTATCTTTGATATGTTGTGAGGCGGTTGGGTCATTGGCCAGCGATGATCAGATGTTGTTGTGTAATGCTTCAACATCCATGAGGGTTGCACCTTGAAGGGCTAGTGCAATAAAATAAGTAGCACGTAGCAAAGTAGTCAGTTGTTCAGTGGTAAACATGGGCCTGAAATTCTGCGGGTTGACACTGGCGTAGCCACTACTCTCCTCTTTAGCATAGACACCATAACGTCAGGTAAGAGTGTCAGGTTTTGTACTGAGCTTGCCAGGATGAAAGTGAATGGTCATATTGAATTGTGAAAGATATTCTGACCATCAAACCTGTTGGTGAGTCAATAATTTTGTCGTAGAAAAGCACGCAAGATTTTTATGGTCAGTAATGATGTCAATTGGTTTGGCAGAACCTTCCAAATAATGTCACCACTTTTTGAAAGCTTCAAAAATAGCCAAAAGTTCTTTGTTGTGGACGTCATAATTGAGCTTGGTAGAAGTGAAGGTTTGGGAGAGGAAAGCGACCAGGTGGAGAACACCCTTAATTAAATGGATAATATAGCAGCGAGGGCATAGTCAGAGGTGTCGGTTTCCATGATGAGTGGGGTGTTGGGAATCCAATGATGTAGGATGGGTGTGGTAGTAAATGCTCATTTGAGGAGTTCAAAAGCCTGTCAGCAATGTTCACTGAAAAGCCAAGGGGTACCCTTGCGGGTGAGTCTAGTGAGAGGAACAGTAATGTGTGAGTATCCCTTGATGAACTGGCAATAAAAGTTAGCAAAACCAAGGAAAGATTGTATATCATGTATCTTGTGTGGTTCGAGCCACTCTTGGATAGTCTTGATTCTGTTGTCCAACATCTTAAGACTGTTATGTCCTGATATCTTGGTGTCACTTCAGACTCCGGATGATTAAACTGAAAGGACTTGGCTTCAACTTATATGTTGTGCCCTTAATCTTATGTGTTGTCCTTATTTCAGAATGAAGTCCAGACGAGCAAAGGTTCTGAGTCCGATAGTTGTTGCAGACAAATCGGTGTAAGATACTTAGAGGCCGAGTGTAGCGAAACGTGAAGAGAGATAGGCAGATGGAGGCCAGAATGAGTTAACAGAATAATGAAGTGGATTTCTGACTACTGAACCATAATACAATGGAGGCTATTTATACTAAATGGAGCCTGAAAATAAATGGGGAAATAGTCAGGGTCACAGAGATGGAACAGGTAAAGGAGAAATACAAGTGAGTGTGGTTGGCTGGTGATAACATAAAGTGGAGGCCAATGAGAATATAATGTAAAAGTCATATGGAACATAAACACGTGAAATCATAATTGATGCTTGGCATCGATGAGAATAAGTGAGATAAGAAAAATGGAGTCCAATGTAAAATGAATGACAAAGAAATGATAAGGAGTGATGGAGTCCAAGAATGATAAACGAACGAATGAAAATAATACAAAAAATCAGGAACCAATGAAATCAAAGATGAATAATGAATGTGGCTGAAGTGGAGTCTGAAAGGAACTGAAATAAAATTGAAATAAAATAAAATCGGGATCAGGGTGTGATAAAGACCTTGCTCGGAAATGATGTAACCCAGGAATTCAATTTGAGCTTGATGGAACTTGCATTTGTTGGCTTGGGCATATAAAACATGCAGCCGGAAATGTTGCAGGACTTCTCTGACGTGTTTCTTATGCTTGGCCATATTGTCAGAGAAGATTAAAATGTCGTCAAGATATACCAAGACAGATATGTTGAGGAGGTCGGAGAATATGTCGTTAACAAATCGTTGGAAGACTGCTGGAATGTTAGTGAGTCCAAATGGCATAAAAAGCCATTCAAAAGAACCATAACGGGTTCTAAATGCTGTCTTCCATTCATTGCCATCGGCGATGTGTACGAGATGGTAAGCATGTCAGAGGTCAAGTTTGGTGTAGATGTGTGCCTTCTTTGGGGAATCCAGCAGATCGGAGATCAGTGGGAGAGGATAACGATCTTTTCTAGAGATCTTGTTGAGTCCTCAGATATCCACACAAAGTCGGAGAGATCCATCCTTTTTGTGAACAAAAAGGACGGGTGCATCATGGGAGGAACGGGAAGGGTGGATGAATCCAATGGACAGGTGCTTGTCCAAGAATTCTTGGAGAGCCTTAAGCTCAGTCGGAGATAGGGAATAGATTGGTCCCCATGGGGGAGCTGTCCCTTCATCCAAGTTGATTTTAAGATCATAAGGTCAGTGTGGAGGCAACGTGTCGGTGTTCTTTTTAGAAAAGACATCGACATAGTTGTGATACTCCACTGGTTTTGAACTGAGGTCCACCAGATTGTCAACCTTAGTTGCTTGGGCGAAGAGAGTCAAATCATTGAGGTTGAGGGAGAAACTCTGGGAGCCCTCTAGTTTACAAGCACGATTGAATGCAATTGCATTGATGAAGGATATAGAGATCTTGGGTGGTACTGGAGGGGTCGGTGAAGTCTGAGGACCGTTGGAGGGGTTGGAGGGTTCAGAGGTTTGTTTTGCTGATGATTGGACCTGTGGTAGGGTTGCAGATCTAGCAGAAGTCGATGGTAATTCTTGTGTAAAACCTTTTCTGAGCAAGATGCTGCCCAATACCAATCAATCAACAGATTGTAACGGGTGAGCCAGCTGTGTCCTAATATGGCTGAACAGGTTGAATCCAGGGAAGTGACATAAAAGTCATTGGCGTGATGTCGCCAGACAGTAGGCAAACATCAAGGTCAACAGCTTCTGTGACCATAGAATTAATAGTACCATCAAATAGTGCTATAGGAA
Organism: Sphaerobolus stellatus SS14; assembly: GCA_000827215.1. Lineage (NCBI taxonomy): Eukaryota > Fungi > Basidiomycota > Agaricomycetes > Geastrales > Sphaerobolaceae > Sphaerobolus > Sphaerobolus stellatus. The sequence continues at coordinate 29,294 of KN837426.1, read as the reverse complement.
TGGGAGAGACTGGTCGAGTATAAATGTTTTTGGTTTTGATGAATGATTTTTCAATAAAACAGTTGGAGGAGCCAGAATCGACGAGAGTGCAGAGAGGATCGGAGATGTTTGGAAGAGTAGTGGATATATACAGAGAGTTCGAGGACAAAAGAGCACACACATTGAGTTGGAGGATCTGGCTTGCACAGAATGGGTCAATGCAACCCTCTGGCTGAGCAAAGCCTGGAGGGTTGCTACCTAATTTTTTGACCCTGAGGCCTCAGCCGACTCAGTTGAGTCAGCAACGGTCTCAATCGTAGCTGTTCTGGCCTTGGTCTAGGTCATGGTAGTAGTCATGGGTGTAGTTTTGGCTCGAAGGCAGTCTTTGGCCATATGGCCAGACTTACCACACACCAGGCAAAGGCCACCATCGATGTGTCGTTGGCACTTGGCTGGTAGTAATTTACCATCAGGTCCAAGCTTCGAGCCAATGTTGTTGGTTGGGGTAGACTTTTGCTTGGTCTTACCCTTGTCAGAGGTGGTTTTGTTGTTCCCTGATGACCCACCAGCATTGCCCAAAGAGTTATTGCTCACTGTGAAGGTGTTAGCTTTGGGTATGGCTCTGGCTTCAGTTTTCTCCTCTGACTTGTATTCCCAGTAACAGGCATCAAGTTGAAGAACAAGGTGTCGGAGATCTTCATAACTATTGGGTCAGGGTGTGATGTCGGCAATAAAATCCTTGAGGTGTTTTGGAAGGGCACAGTAGGCAATGCATCAGTAGGCATGATGTGCGGGCTTTGTACTTGGTGAATTGAATGAAGTACTTAGTTGCCCAGCTGCCGTCGGGAAATGCCAGCTTCTCTAGGGCCATCTCAGCTTCTTCCTCGGGGAAGGTAGAGCCAAACTTGTCAAGGAGTATCTGTTTAAAGGCAATCCAGTCAGTGAAGAATGTAGGCTCCACATAGTCAGGATTGTCTTCAGTGAGAATGTAGGGTTTGAAAAACTCAAGAGCAGTTACTTTCAGAAAAGTTAGGGTGTACCCGACTTTCTTCCAGCCCAATGCATAACTCTGTCGCTGGGCTTAGAAGACCATTTGACAAGAGATTAAGTAGACCTTGAGTTTGTTGGGGTCAGACCCATCGAACGAGTCTGGTGCTTGGACTTTGGAACTGGGTTCCCTACCACCTGAGAGTAGTGATCGGAGTTCACTGTGAATGTTGTCCACGAAGTTGATGGGATCATCACCATCTGTGGGAGGGTCAGGAGGTGGTCCACCATCACCGTTGAAGAGATGTTAACAGAACAAAAGTCCTGAAAACCTGTATGCAGTGGTCTTTGAAAATATGGACAACTAACACACAGTTGTACGATGCCAGTTGTAAGCCACAAGCAATATAGAGGTATAGTAATGCTAACAATCAATGAGTTGATAAAGCTATCAGACTCTAAAGACTATTAGATATAGAGTGAAAGCCTAAGCTTAAGATAGCAGACAAACTGCAGACTGGAAAACTTGTGATCTGGTAGAATGATGATATTGAGAGGAAAAGTGGAATCCTTATATACATGAGGAGCGCATAGCAATGAGGCAATACAAATATAGCATGTACAAACCAAGAATCCAAAATCAAGAATCAAGAATCAAGAATCAAGAATCAAGAATCAAGAATCAAGAATCAAGAATCCAAAATCAAGAATCCAAAGAGATCAACAGGTGTCGATGGATGTCAAAAAATGATCAAAGATGTCGATGGTGGCAAAAGTGGCAAAGCTATGCCTGTCAATGAACACAGCAATGCAGCAAATGATGGAAAAGGAATCAAATGATGAAGAAGAACTGTCAGATAAGTCAAAAGAGGGAAAAGCAAAAATAAATTAAAGGAAATAATGGAAAAGGAAGTATGAAAATTAAAAGGGAATTAATGAAAAGTGGATGTGATAGCAAGTATACCAAAAATAAGGAGCATGAAACCAATCACAAAAATATACATCCACAATTCGTCCATCAATTCCTTCCAGGTCTGAGACAGGCTTTGGGTAAGCTTCTCCAAGCTGTTGAGCAGTGTGAGGAGTGGGAGGAGGATAGTCATGAATAGATGAAGGCTCTGCAATCGTTACTGATGTAGGGTGGGGAATAGGGAGTGATGAGTTGGGAACGATAGTGGAAGATGAAGATGACGAGGGAGATGGGGATGATGATGAGGGATCGTCAGGGAGGAAATGATCTTCAAAAAATGAGGCTGGAACCGGAATCATAACTGTCTCTTCTAGCAAACCTTCCCTATGCACCAAAACAGCCAAGAAATCCATCTCGTTGTTGATGTCCTGCCAGGCTATGGGAATCCTGGCTGTCAGCATGTAAAACTGGTTAAAAACCACAACATATTGATCCCTAGTGCATGGAGGCTGAAATTGGAAGGTTGATAGTTGTATGAGTTCAGTCCATCGAAAAGTCCTGGGAGGCATGAGAGTGGCATGTGGAGGACTGATATCACGTATGATCCAATGTATAGTGACCGATCGGTCGGTATTGAAGCCTGGTAATGGGGTCATGTTCTGGCTGAATGGAGTGAGAGCTGGAGTAGCCGATGTCGACATGATTGGGTTAAGATAGTTGTGAATGAAAGGGGTGTGGTATGCATCAAGGTTGGGAGCCAAACGAAGTTGTGTGTGGGAGTTGCCTGGAAATAAGCGCTGTCAGATGGTTGATAGCGCTGCCTGAATCTGAGTCAAAATATAAATAGAATGGATGAAAACGGAACAAAAGACAAAGATAGAAAATGGATAAAATCATAGAAAAATAGAAAACAATCTTCGCTAAAATATCAGTAAAAGTATGAAAGAAAAAGAAAAAGAAAATAAAAAACATGTGAGAAGAACAACAGAAATAAAAGTGTGAAAAATAGAGGAAAATAGCGAAAATAAAGGGCAAATTAGAAATATGTTTGTCACCGTTATCACCATCATCAGGTGGTCCATCACCGCCTCCACCTGTACTTCCCCTAGGGGAGTTGTTGTGTGAAGGGTGCAGAGATTGGTTCCCGTGGTCAGAATTATTGTTTTCTTGGGGATTATCACCTGGTGATAGTCCAGGGAGGCTTGAGGTGTCAGTTGTTCCAGCCATTTGTTGGCGAGGTCTAGTGGGTGGTGGTAAAGGTCCTAAGGGGTATCCTTGACTGTTGATGAGACCTCTGCTTTAAGCACAACATTGGCCTTGAACTGTCAAGAAACGGGGGTCAGAATCAGGTTGCGGAGATGAAGATACACAGGTGACTGCCTGTGTCCATGTTGACATGCAATAGTCTTGTGATCCAGAAATACTGTTAAGCTCTGTGCAGAACTAAGGTTAAGCTATGTTGGCGACATCAGAGATGTACAAATAGGACTTGGCTTCAGCTTTGATGCTGCACCACTATTACAAGATGTGTCCTTATTTCAAGTCGGCCAGGTTTGATCGGGTTTGGAGGGTAGAGGTCAAGACAGAGTTTGTCAGAGATGTCGGAGTAGTCAAGACCAAGGTCAGGACTGTAGTGTGGTAAGATGATGTCGAACCAGAGGTCGGTCAGAGGAAGTCGGAGAGGAAGTCTGAGACAAAATCAAAAACAGTGAACGAGAATATAACAGAGGGTGAACTAAGTTGATTTCTGGATAAAGAACTACCTAGGAGTATACATGTACTTATATAATATAAATAGGAGCTAACTCAAAGGAGGTGAAATAGATATAACGGAAAAGTCAGAGACGATTGGAAAGCAGGGTAGATTGGATGGAGTAATAACAGGGGATAAGCAGGCACGAATAGGGAAATCAGATAAGGATGAGTCTCAGATCAATATACAAGTCTGGCATGTTTATGGTCATAACCAATAACAATTAAAGGCATGACAATAGGAAGATAAGGGAAGTAACCAAGGATGATGGAGGAAGATAACATGCTGATAGTGTATGGTCAGGGAAGTCAGGTGAAGTTGGAGTAGGGATGGCTGTCAGAGTGCTGTCAGAGCTGTTGGAGTGCTGTTGGAGCTGTTGGAGTGCTATCGGAGGGTGATGCCAGGGTAGGGTGTAACACTATACCACAATTCATAAAGAGTAGTGTTAGGTTGTTGTGCGATGTAATGGGTGCTTAAGGCTCCTACAATGAGACAACACCTGGAGGACACAAGGTGGATGTAAAGTCATGTATATTGAAGAGTTTGAGTCTGAAATACAATATATCTGGAGAATACAAAGTGGATGTGTAAGGTCAAAGAGCCGCATCCACTGTCTCCAGGGCACTATCTATGGCACTTACATAAGCAGGGTAAGCACCAGTACATAAAACCATAAACTATCTGATAGAAACACATATAACATGAAGATATAAAAAAGAGATAGAACATATAATTGAGATATCTATACTAGAATGACCATAATGAATAATAGAAAAGTAAGGGTGTAGAGGTTACTTTCAACATAGGCAGGATTGCTGTGGGAAGACAGTTCCAGACATGAACTTGAGTAAGTAAGCAAGCCTTAGAAGCCTTCGGGACATGCTAGTGGAAGCAAATGGCCAGAATGGGCTAAGCAGACCCTGGACGCACCCAACCATGCTCACTGCACGACATGTCTCTGGCCCTCCACAGCATGATTTAATTTAATTTTTTGTGTGTGGGCAATGTACTGTACATAAAATTAATTATATATGAAAAAAAACAACAGATTTTCTTATAGCCTCAGAAGGGCTACAGGGGCTCATATCTATTTCTGGAACCAAAGCCACCCAGCCAGGCACAAATGACATTAAGCATATGTCCCATATGGCAATGCTTGTGCATGAAAAGCACACTCCTTTACAACTGTCAGATGGACTAAAGGTCACACAGGCACTGAGAGTTGCCTGGGGAGCCCTGGTATAGGATTGTATGACCAGGCTGGACCTTGGAGAATTAGTGATGTAGAGTCCTTGATGACTAGACACTTCCATCAATCTGAATGGAAACAAATTGATACATGTGATTGGGAGTGGCATTAAACCCATTTAAGTCAACTATAGGACACTTCCAATCTTGACATTGCTGGTGAGATATGGCAAGATAGGAGACTAAGTGCTCAAGACCACCATCAAAGAGGCCAATTCCCCTAACATCATACACATTATTATTCACATAGAATGGGTGGTCAAAGGTGAATGTGAAGAATAACCTACTTTTTTTTCAACTTGGCTGGAGAGAGATGCATCAATTGATCCAACTTCAACCATTGACATCCATTAAGATTCCCCAGTCATACAATAGATACAGGCAGCAAATACCAGGGTATCTTCTACATGTGAGCTTGTAGGGCTCAAGCTATTGCTGTCAAGTCCAAGACCAGAACCATGCCTGATCCTGGAATTGATATTGCACAGTGTGTCTATCAAGATAATTTGAGGACAAACTTCACATTCTTAAGTAGATATTCCTAGTTATATGACTCTGATGCAATTTTCATTGGATGTCAGAAGGTTATTGACATCTAAATCCCAAACATAAGGCTCTAAGTGTTCGTCAAACTTAAGAGCAAACAGTAAGACCAATTGATCATTAGAAAAGAATTTGATCTGCTAAGTTAGGATTAGGTTGAGATATTCTCCTCATCATTATCAAGCAACAACTTGCATGGTTGTTACTTATAACAATGTCTTTGAGGACCTGTTTGTCTGCATAATCAAGCTCTTTTTTGCTGTACAAGTATTCATAAAAGTCCTTGAGGGAAAAGCCCATAGTCAGATGGTAAAATCAGGTCGTGATTCAGTCATCATTGTTGGGCATGAACTGAGGAGAACTGATGCCTGGACAATCTTTTTGGTTCCCAGCATCAACATAGCCTGGTCTCAGGCTGGCATAAATAACTATTAATGTTTACAAGAAAATGGATCACAAGAATATAAGACAATAATGGCCAGGAGAATTTACGAGTGAACTATATGATCAATCATGAGATGTTTATACTGTGTTGATCCAATGTTGTCTCTGGTCCAGTCATATTATAAGATGCACTTGAGAAGGTAAAGTAATCTATTACATCTGCAGCTGGAGGAGGAAGAAGAGGAAGAGAAGTTGTACCAGAAAAATGACCACACTAGGATTTGAACCTAGGACCTTCCCATAATATCTAGAATGCTCTACCAATTGAGCTATAGGGTCTATAGGTGAGTGCTATTGTTGATATAATATGGCTGTAATATTACCATACTCAACACCATGTACACCTCTTTTTCTTCGAGTTCACCATTCAAAAAGGCAGTGAGATGTCCACACTTTCCAATTCAAGGTCCTCCAATGCTGCTAAGCACAGTACTTGATTGAAGGGTGACCCATTTGGCAGTAGGTGCAAATGTGTCAGTGAAGTCAAAGCCTGGGCACTGTGAGTATCTTTTTGTTGGATATGAGATTCAGACTCTACTGTGTGCATAGGTTCAGGGCTGTGCTGATGCACAGGTATGTGGCTATGATATCATGACTCACTAGGCTGTGTAGCTATGCAAGGCTGTGTGCACTGCCTCAGGCTGTGCATGACTCATAGGGCTGTGTAGGCATAGCCTCCTCATGTATATAAGGACAGCTCTTCTGTCTGATCTATAGAGTAATTTTCCCCCCTTTTGTGACTCTCCCATTTGTGTCTCCCTCAGTGTCTCCCTTTTTGTCTCCATTTGTGTCCACCCCTCTCTCTCCATTTCTGATACTTTTGGCAACAAGTCTGGCTTTGTATCTTTCAATGAAGCTATGCTCATCATACTTGATCACAAATACCCATCTACAGCCAATAGCTTTTGGTCCTTGAGGTAGCTAACCCTGGCTATCAACACCATATAACTTGCAAGTTTTTGACCATGCTTTCTTCATTGAGGACCATGTTTTGACTATTGAGGAAGGGACGTACAGGCTTGAAGGGTTACAGTTATTCTTTGCAGATGAGGAGGCTGTGGGGAAATTGGTCAAATTCAATCCAGCAGTTATTCATGCTGTTTTCACATTCAAGCTATTGGCACATTCCAGTTTTGCCTTCTGGGACATTGATCAGTGGGAGAACTCCAAATGTGTCATGGAGATTTATCTTGCTGTTGCTGAGTGCAGTAGGGGATTGGGTTTAAATAATATCAGTGGTGCTTTAAGTCAGTTTGCTTCATCATTTGGATAGTTTGAATTGGAGAGGCTCAAGAAGCTTGTGAAAGCCAACAAGAGTGCTCCTCAATATCAAAAATTGTGTGATGAGATATCAGATTTTATCAAGGATGTGGAGGTTCAATTGCAGGAGATTCAAATCATCTGTTGTAGTGAGGTTTATGAGGAGGGTGAAGTAGAAGCTAAAAGGACAAGAAAAAGGCTAAGGTGAAGGTGAAAGGGATGCATAAGGCTCAGTCATAGGCATCAGAGGGAGAAAGGAAAACCCAACAAAACACTTTGAATTTGTAGAATTGATCATAGGCAAGACTTTCCCATTACAATATTCATTGATTTACCAAATGTATCTACCAACGTAATAGAAAATCCTTTTCATTTAAACATATTAAGTACATTTGCAGTAGCATCATGGGGGAATGATAATAAAGCCCTCTGTATTGTGTTTCGACTAAAGGCAATAATGTATGGATTCTAATGCAGCTCTAGATCTCCCAAAACTAACAGAACAGTGTCCCATACAATCTCAGAATTGATTAAGCTGACACTACATCTCTTTCATTTCCTCTTGCTCCCTTTCCTTCTCCTTCTGCAGCTTACTATATCTAAGACAAGTCACACTCTGAAATCAATTACCTCCAGCATGCAACTGCAAGGCCTCAATATACCACTTCATGTCACCAGACAGTCCAGGAAGACTATCCAGTTCCATACAAAGCCTCTTGGCTTGTTCTTCTTTGATAATCATACCTTTTAATAATGGTCTCGCTTTCTTTTCTGGGATGGAGTATTGCTGCATGAGAAGGGGGACAGCATTGCAGATGTGGTCAGTGCTTTGATATTCTCCTTGTTCCAGGAGAAGAAATTGTTTATTAATACAAGTTCACCACCTAGTGTCCATTTGAACTCTTGCATGGTGACAAACATATTTCAAATATACCCTTTATTTTCGCTATTTTTCTCTTTTTTTCACACTTTTATTGTGTCATTCTTCTTGCATCTTTTGTATTTTTCTCTCATATTTTGCTGATCTTTCTGTGAGGTTTATTTTCCATTTTCTTATAATTTTATCCATTTTCTATCTTTGTCTTTTGTTCCTTTTCCATCCATTCTGTTTATGTTTAAACTCAGATTCAAACAGTGCTATCAATCATCTGTCAGTGTTACATCCTGATATCTAGATGTCACTTCGGATGCTGGATATAGTAGAACGAAGTAAGTATTTCGGAGTCTGGATGATATGAACTGAAGGACTTGGCTTCAACTTATGTGTTGCACCCTTAACCGTATGTGTTGTCCTTATTTCAGAATGAAGTCCAGATGAACAAAGGATCAGAGTCCGACAATTGTCACAGACAAGTCGGAGTAAGATAACTCAGAGACTGAGTATAGTAGAACAGAGGAAGGATAGGCAGATGGAGGCCAGAATGAGTTAACAGAATAACGAAGTGGATTTCTGACTACTGAACCATGACACAATTGAGGCTATTTATACTAAATGGAGCCTGAGGATAAATGGGGAAATAGTGAGGGTCACAGAGATGAAACAGATAAAGAAAGAATACAAATGAATGGGGTTGGCTGGCGATAATGTAAAGCAGAGGCCAATGAGAATATAACATAAATGTAAAGGAATATATATATTCCCTAGTACAAAGTCGCTATAGACTTTACTAGACACATACATGCACCTAATGTATATTAGTACATACAATGAATTGACTTCACATCAATTACTCTAAGTCCTTATGGACTCCTATGGATGTATATATGCATCTATCTAGTTATATAGTTATTACATAATATATAGTTACATTATGTAACCTCTTAGTATATAATCCTGGGTCAGTGACTAGCGCCGCCCAGTTGAACTTATACCTGTACTTTTAGTAACTGAATACATTATTGTAAACAGTCACTTTACAGGTGTGATTAGTGAACACAACATAAAGACCTAGTCTTTACACTTTTTTTGACTTATACATCAAAGTTATTCATTACGAATATTAGGAATGAACCTTCGTTCCAATGGCCCCAAAGAAAAGAACTGTTGACAAGGTCCCTGCAGGGACTGGTGATGCCGCTGACAGCAGCAGCACTCCCAATGTCATAGGTGGGGATGACCCCACCATGGATCCTGGCAAGGATCCCAGCAAGACAGCATCAGCTGTCTCAGAGGCAAATACTATTCACCCTACAACACAGAACACCCATGCCACCAATGAGATTGCACACCCAGCAAGTGAACGGGGAACGTCTGAGGATCCCACTAAGACCCCCAACCCTCACAACTGGAGCGGAGACCCGCTCTTCCCTAAAACTTACTCAGATTACGCTGAGCCAAGTGAACGATCGGCTTTGGCCGATCCAGACCCCAAGGAATTGGTGCTTGATGACCAAATCCAAGAAATACTTGACACCATCAATGAGCATATGGATGAAGTAAATTCCATCCACAACATGAGCTGTTAAGCAGCTCAATTGTTGGCAAAAACCAATGAGAGCAATAGTGCTCTTGAGGCAAAGACTAGAACCTTATGAACATAACTAATTGTGATCAGGGAGAAATACCCGACTATTGCCAAGGGCAAATTGAGCATTTACCCTAGGGATCCTCACAAGGATCCTAATAATGAGGACTTTGATCCTCATCCTGAATGACCAAGCAATTGGTCAAACGTCGATGAAGAATCAATGACTGATCAACATAACATTGACTCCAAGTTGATACAATCAACTGATGGATCTAATAATAGATCCAATCCCAAGCAAGTGCTTGGTAAAGCTCAGACCAAACTCTTAGCCAAGACAGCTGTTCTAGGACAGCTATATGCAGACCAAGCACCTGCAGACCACCTTAATCAGACGGCCACAGCAGCCCAAAACACTTGTATGGAGTACAAGTGATTACTCAGATTGAGTAAAGCTGGATTAGTAAATCCACAGGATCAAGAGCAATTGATCCAACCTAGTGAGAATGCTAGGGAAACTGTGATATGGGATTACCCCTGTAAAAGCATACGATACACTCCCTTCAATGGCATTGAAGACAATGACACTGACAGTGAGATGACTGTCAGGAATCATCAAGAAGGATCTGTACCCTTCCAACAGCCAGACGATAGGGACATACTAGATATGTCCAATAATGAGAGTGATAATGCTCTTGTATGAATGGTCAAGTATATGCTTGACCAAAATGTATGTACCTACAACAATGGAGAAATCTCCATTGGCCAAAGCTGGAGTTAAAGTAACTCCCCCCGACAAGTACAGCAGGGAACAGAGCTTCAAAGGCCTCCTATGTGTTAAAATAGGTGAAGCCTGGAGTGGCAGAGTTGCACCCTAAAAGTGCAAAAGTAGGAAAAGCCTGGAGTGGCAGAGTTACACCCTAAGAGTGCAAAAGTAGTAAAGCCTGGAGTGGCAGAGTTACACCCTAAGAGTGCAAAAGTAGTAAAGC
>KN837426.1:0-18616 GCA_000827215.1 Sphaerobolus stellatus SS14 | reverse complement strand
ACAATAGAAATGGAGCAACAGAAATGGAATAATAGAAGGGATAATAGAAAGGAACAATAGAAGGGATAATAGAAAGGGATAATAGAAGGGATCAATGGAATAGGAACAATAGAACAGGAGTAATGGATCAGGATCAATAGATCAGGAGTAATGGAATAGGAACAATAGAACAGGAGTAATGGATCAGGATCAATAGAACAGGAGTAATGGATCAGGATCAATAGATCAGGAGTAATGGAATAGGAACAATAGAACAGGATCAACCATATTAGGACATGTCAAGGTCACATATTCTAACACTATGATGGCTAGACATGCATAGCATGCTAGGTCCTGATGCATATAAGTATCAGGTTTCGTTCTTAGGAATGAGATTGGAGGGCAAAGCCCTCGAATGGTTCAACAAACAGTTGAACCCAGAAAGTACCAAGGTACTCCCATGGACTTGGAACAAGTCATGACTGGCCTCTATGGCCAGTATATCCCTTCATTGGCAAGACACGAAGTGTCTAACAAGTTTGATTTTATCAAACAAGGCACACTTAGTGTGCAAGAGTTCACTACCGAACTCAAATTATATGCGTCTCAGATGGTCCAACAACAACCTGACACATACTCACTTAATAAGAAGTTCGTAAATAATCTACAACCAGGATTGTGATCCCTGCTATTTTGCACAGGGTACAACCCTGAGAAAAAGACAATACATAAATTGTATCTGAAAGTGGTTAAGCTTGAAGATGCTAACTGCTATGATATTGGGGTTCGCAGCAGTGAACTTATGACTAGTACTAGTCGATGGGATGATAACCTATCATCCCACGCTAGGCGCAAGCCTAGGAATAATGGTCCTGATAGGACCAAGCACTGTGCTGATCCCACCAAATTGAGTGAGATCAACAAGGGTCCATCGATCACCCCTGAACCCTCTGGAGTTAATAGAAACTCATCAACTGCCCCTGGCAGGGCTGGGACACCTATTATTAATAGGCAACGGACAAATCATGACTTGTCCCATAATAGCATTGAATGCTATAATTGTGGCAAATCAGGCCACATCAAGCCCAATTGCCCAGAGCCCATCAGGGTCTGCCGCATAGGAGCCATCCATGTAGAGGACTCACCTACAGAACAGGTTGATAATACCGACCATGACATCAATGACCCAATTGATGATGAACGTCCTACTGAGGATGAATATTGTAATGAATATTACGATAATCAACTTGATCTTTCTGAAGATCAATGTAGCTGGGGTAGCAAACCCAGTGAAATTCGACTGGTCTGATGATGACCAGTCTCACTGAGTAAACTCAATTAGATATAGCCATGACTTGGCAAGGGTTGCCACAGTCGTACCCATTGGCCCGGCGAATGCCAGGAAGGCTAAAATAGCTAAAGAGGGAGAACCCCTCTATGATCATATGGTCAAAATGAAGACCACCAGACCTACTTGGTCTAAAAAAATCTATTAACGATTGCAGGGTACTTCCTAGTAGGAGGTACCAAGGCGTGCTGCCTATTCAACAGCAGGTGTGAATGCATAATAATGACTTCCGAATATGCATGAGCAGCTGGGATCCAGATGCATAAACTGCTGGAACCTATTGGAATACAGCAAGCATTCCAAGGAAGTAGAGCAAAACTCTACTATACTGCAACTACAGATATTACTGTAGGACAACGAACCTACACTGAAACGTTCAATATCGCCAACATCAACTACTACGATGTTATGTTAGGAACTCCATTCCTAAGATGAGTCAAGGCCACCATAGACTTTAATGGCCTAGGATCCATTGTAATCAATGGAGAAACAATAGATAACGATCTATCCATATGGTTGGCCTCGGAAGAGGCCAAGATCCATGGAATGTTGGCTAATAAAGTGACACCACAAGGGGAACAGCCCCTTAAGCAGATAGATAACCCACTATCCAATAATACAGAAGAATCCGTACTTAAAAAAGTTAAAAATGAACTACTAGTCTTTCCAGTTCCCCGTACACTGAAGGAACTACAAAAACTCATAAGCTTGGTAGCATATATGCTATACTGAGAACAGTATTTGATTTGTGAATACAAACGCAAATGCTGAAAGAGATGTTACTCCCTTTCCAGACATGGACCTCATTTGAAATGATGTCACATGAGCAAAATATCACTCAAAGCTCAATATGTCTGAAGCATATGAGCAAATCAGGATCATCCCTGAAGACGTCAATAAAAACTGCATTTTTGACAATCTATGGCACATTCAAGAGCCAAATTATGCAACAAGGAAACTGTAATGCTCCTTCGACATTTCAGCAGCTGATGACTGCTATATTTAGGCCACACATTGGCCTATTCGTCCATGTTTACTTGGATGACATATTTATATTCTTGAATACAATTGAGGATCACAAGGAACACCTCGGAAAGGTCTTTGCAACCCTAAGAGAAGCTCAATTGTTTCTCTCCCCAAGTAAAACTGACCTTTACTCTGAGCGTATTGACTGTTTAGGCCATATCATTGATGATAAAGGTATCCATGCAGACATGGATAAAATGCAAGTGGTCTGTGAATGGCACACTCCAAGGACGTATAAAGACGTCCAATGATTTCTGGGTTTAGTCCAGTACCTGGCACAATTCATGCCAGATATATTTGCATATAGCACCCCACTTTCAGCTGCTGCCCAAAATAACAGGAAATTCCTGTGGACTCATCTCTACAAGAAGTGTTTCCAGCAGATAAAACTGCTGGCATGCAGATTGCCTATACTTAAGCCAATCAACCCTGAGCTGGATGAACCCATATGGGTTATTACTGACAGATGTCAGTCAGGCGTTGGCGCCAAGTACGGCCAAGGCAAAGACTGGGAGACTTGTTGCCCAGCTGGTTTCTTATCCAGGAAATTCAATACAGTACAGCATAACTATACTGTACCTGAGCAAGAAACTCTTGCCAAAGGGCAATATAAACTATTAGGATGAAAGTTCATCCTCATGACAGACAATGCAGGTCTGTCCTACTTTCAAACTGCCTCACAGCTATCGCCATGACAAGTGTGAGGGATGCAGTTCCTGTCTCACTTTAATTACAAGACATTACATGTTCCAGGGGAACGCAATCGGGTAGCAGATGCATTATCACACTACCATGAATTTGATCTGTTAACAGATCATTGCAATGAAGTAAACTTCATTGATATGGATTGAAAACTCAATCCAGAGGGAGATACCCTCCCAATAGAACGTGCAGCTCAAATCCACACGAATGCACTGAGATGTTCACAGCACCTCCAAGAGATCCAGGAAGACAGAATTCTGGAAGCCAATGCAATGAACCAAAATTCATCTATGACGGAAGTCACTGTACTTCCCCAACTGGGGGACAATGTTGATGTCCTTGCTATAGAGTCTGGAGCAGATGGCATACCACTCAGAACTAGAGTCGAGTCAGATATTGACTTAAAACTGGTATTCATACTGGCATATACTAGGGCTGATCATGGGTATTGCGCACCTGCAGGTACCTGCAGGTTCACCTGTGAAAATACCTGCAGGTTTTCACACCTGAACCTGCAGGTACCCAGTGCTTAAATACCCGTAAGGGTGGAGGTATTGATCTTGCTAAATGAATACCTGTACAGGTATTTGTAAATATGCTGAAACTTGTGTCAATTCAATGCTGCAAGGAAAATACTTGCTAAATATGAGTCTAGGATAGCAAATAGGGACTCCCCTTCCCTGTAGTAGTGGATATATATATATATAATCACCTAGATAACCCTCAGGTACCTGCAGATAACCCACAGGTACCTGCAGGTAACCTGTGACAGGTACCCGTGAGAAACCACCCGTACAGATATTTGATACCTGCAGGTGTCCACCTGTAAGGGTGGAGGTATCCCCAAAGTGAATCAACATACCTGCAGGTATCATCCGAGGGTGCACCCGAGGGTCACCCATGATCAGCCCTAGCATATACCAATGATACTTGCTCCTTTGGACTAAGAATGGCCTTTGTTAAGGTCTGTTCCAGTCTTAACACATATTTTAATATTCTATTCCATTTTCGCTTTATTATCCTATTTTCTATTCCTGTTGTTCCATTTTCGTTCTCACTGTTCTATTTTTACTCCTGTTATTTTCTTTGATGCTATGTGCTTCCTCTATGCTGTGTTTTCCTTTTTTGCATGCTGTGCCCATCATCAATCCTATGCAATCCTATGCCCATCTTTTATGCTGTACTTATTGACTTATCTTCTGATTCTTGATTATACTTCTTATTCTTGATTTCTAATTCTTGATTTTGGTTTTTGATTAATTACTTCTTATTTGATTGTTCATCACATTTCTGATTGATATGACTTATTCTACATAGCCTCCTGACTCATTCTTATAGTATATAAGCAGAGCATGTATGTAGTTAGTTCTTCAGTCTGAATATTGAGTACTTTCTCAAGTCTTCTTTGTGTCCTATTCCTCAGACTTCTCTGAACCCTTCTGTTCTCTGTTCCTTCTTCTTCCTCTTATATCTTTTCCCTCACCTTTATCTTCACTTCTATTCTCTGAACCTCTGTCTCTGAAATTAAGGGACATTTGTGTATTGTTGGAGAGGGTGCAGCACATAAGCTGACACCAAGTCCCTTTCCCCTTACTACCCCTGCTGAGTGCCATTCAAACCTTGCGCTCAGCACTTAACAGCCTTGGTCGTCCAGTTGTATGCGTCCCAAGGAACACTGTCAGGGGACACTCCTAGATTTCCGCCCGGAAGAATTCCGTCCAGAACTACCTCTCGCGACAACCACCCTCAGGGGGCGATTCCATGCGGGATTCACCCTCAGCACATTCGTTGACTCCTGTGGCTGGAGAGTGGGAGGTTTGGTTGGAGACAGTGGTCGTCTAGTGGAGGGTATATGCGCATCTAGTCATAGCGCATGAGTAAGGTGTTGTTTAGCGCCGGTCGGCCGTCAGGACCGTTTCATTGTTTCTCCGTTCACTTCCGCTTCCTTGTTTTCCTTTTCATTGGTTCGCTCCCCTTCTTTATTGTTTCCGAGTTCATCAGACCATTGTTTATTTTCCTTTCAGGGTTTATGTCTCCGGTTCCAGACGGTATTTAGTGGGCTCACTCTAGCAGAGGCAATCCAAGTCTTTCTCTTTGGATTTCCCCTCTGCTAGCTCTGCGTGACGTCCGCTCGGCTCAGAGGGTTGCCCTTACAGTAGAAAGACTTCCAGTTAGGAACCGGACCCCGGACACGTCGCTAACATTCCCTCCTTTGCCCTCACAGATGAGAGCCCTGACGTGAGTGAAGCAACCACCCCGGAATCCCCTTCCCAGCAGCCACTTGGAATTCCGTACGGAAATCCACCAGCCATGACCACCGAAGCCGAACGGTTGAATGCTTTGGAGTTGACGCTGGCGGAAGAACGTTTGAAGACCGAGCGGATTGAGAATCAACTACAACAACTTATCGAGCTATTGAATCCAGCACGGGCAGCTACCGAACTGGCCCCACCTGAAAACACCCCCTCTGTACAAGTTATGGATGAAGATACCCTGTCAGAGATGTCCACCAGAAGAGGTTTTCAAGTTCAACCCTCTAACCCTTCGGATTTCGATGGTGACCGCGAGAAGGGTCAATCCTTCCTCAATTCCTGCAGTCTTTATTTTTCGATTGCTGGACGCGCCTTTCAAGACAAGCAGGCTCGCATTAGTTGGGCTTTAACTTTCTTCAAGACTGGCCAGGCTGTCAGTTTTGCCGACCGGATTCTTAGGACTCAATCCCGCATGGGCAAGCCCTACTTCGCCAATTGGAGTGCCTTCGAGTTAGAGTTCAAGAAACGCTTCATGCCTCGAAACAAACAGGTCACCACCATCACACAATTGGAGGGATCCTCGTGGTATCAAGGTTCAGATTCAGTGGATGAGTATGCCGATCGGTTCCGGGAGTTGGTTTTCCATTTGGGATATGTCGACGAAGTCAACCTAGTGGTTAAGTTCAAGAAAGGTCTCAGCAAGTCCTTGCGGACAACGGTATCGACTATGGACCCGCCCCCAGCCTTTGACGACTTGGAAGCATGGATTGAGGCAGCTCAGAGGGTAGCGGATGCAAGGGAGACTAGCAAGATATTCGAGGAGAATATCTGAGCGGTGGAGAAACCGGCTCTGCACGGACCTAAGGCCCTCACCCCTGTTCTCAGGACACTGCCCCCAGCTCCGCCTGCCAGGATGTTCAATTACCAGGCTCGACTCCCCATCCCTGTCGCCAATACTCGCCCTGAACCCACCAAAGTTCCAGACGGCCCCGTGCCAATGGATGTCGACCGAACCCACGGCAAGGCCAGCATATCCAACATTGTATGCAGGCATTGCGGCAAGACTGGGCATATAGCTAGGTTCTGCGATACCAACTTCGACGTCTAAAGCCTCACTGTTGAGGAGAAGGAAGAGCTCTTGTATGGACTCATGGCCGACCTCGACATGTCTGAAAACCCTGGAGCAGAGCCGAGTGGAGAAGAAGAAGTCGTTTCCGAACAGGAGGATTTTGCGAAGCGCGACGAGTGAACACTGTGCCCTCGTTGCCTGTACATAATCGTTTCTCTATATTGGATAAAGTTTCTACTATTACCCAACATCCCCAGTCTGAGAAACCGTTATTACAAGTTGCAGTACAACTCCCAGTTTCTGCCCGGAATTCGACTCCCTTCTATCAACGTCCCACATGGGAAAGACGGCTACCTACCAAGTATGTGTTGGCCGCGACCCCCAGCTCAAAGTCTCTGTCTCTTAAGGTCTCTGTTCAAACCACTGACACGGGTGAAGTATTTTCCACACCCGCGTTGGTCGACTGTGGAGCCACTGGTCAATTCATGGATGCCGATTTCGTTTGCCGTAACCGACTCACCACCCGCAAACTCGCCCGTGCGATTCCAGTACTTAACGTGGATGGAACTCGAAATGAGGGAGGCTCTGTTACAGAAATCGTGGACCTGATCTTGCGCTACAATGATCATACCGAGCGGACTTCTTTCGTTGTCACCAATTTGGGGAAACAGGATATGATTTTGGGATTCACCTGGCTTGAGGAGCACAACCCCGAAATCGACTGGCAAACCAAGGAAGTGAAGATGAGCCGCTGCCCCAATAAATGCCTTACATGCCAAACGGAAATTCGCAAGGAAGCTTCCGCCCAGAGACACAAGAAGAAGGTTGAAGTATGCCGCCTTCTGAAGTGCCACTTGGGTCCGCACCCTGCTTTTGTAGAAGAAGCCGACGATGACGACAACGAATCCGATGTCAAGGACGACTCACCATCAGCCACAGATGATGAGGCGAACCCTGTTGCGCCGGAGGATAGATTCAAAGAAGGCGATCGGCTTTTCTACATCAATCTCCCAATGGAAGAAGAGTTCATCCGTGCCACCCAGACCGTTTCCTCTCGATTGGCCGAAGCCCATAGCAAAAATGTCAAGGCGGAAACGCATATACCAGAGTATATGCGTGAATTCGAAGATGTCTTCTCCAAGAAGTCTTTTGACTCGCTTCCGCACGAAAAAATATGGGACCACGCTATAGAGTTAATCCCGGACGCGAAACCCACGAACACCAAGGTTTACCCGCTGTCCCCCATGGAACAGGCTGAGTTGGACGCTTTCCTACAAGAGAACTTGGATTCCGGACGGATCCGCCCCTCCAAATCCCCAATGGCCTCCCCGGTGTTCTTCATCAAGAAGAAGGATGGGACCTTGCGGCTGGTACAAGGCTATCGAGCGTTGAACAGGATAACTATCAAGAATCGCTATCCTATTCCGCTGATTTCCGAACTGGTCAATCAATTACGCGGCGCGAAGTACTTTACCAAACTGGACGTCCAGTGGGGATACAACAATGTGTGGATCCGGAAGGGAGATGAGTGGAAGGCAGCCTTTTGGACTAATCGGGGTCTATTTGAGCCATTGGTGATGTTCTTCAGTCTCTGCAATAGCCCGGTGACTTTTCAGACAATGATGAACGACATCTTCCATGATCTGATCATGGAGGGGGTTGTATGCGTGTATATCGACAATATCCTTATCTTCACCAAGACTATCGCCGAACATAAACGGATCACCAAGCTGGTACTTCAACGTTTAAAGGAACACAAGCTCTACCTCAAACCTGAGAAGTGCGAATTCGAATGGACATCAATCGAGTACCTGGGCCTCATCATCTCTGAAAACTGAGTGGAAATGGACCCCGTCAAGGTCACAGCTATCACTGAGTGGCCAGAACTGAACGGAAAGAAGGGAGTTCAGTCTTTTGTAGGTTTCGTCAACTTCTACAGACGGTTCATCAAGGACTTCTCTCACCACGTGCGTCCCCTCTTCGACTTGACCAAGAAGGATGCCAAATGGAAGTGGACCCATGCGGAACAAGAGGCCTTCGACAAGCTTAAGCAGCTTGTAACGACCGCACCGGTTCTCACGCTCCCTAGCAATACAGCACCTTATCGTCTGGAAGCCGACTCCTCTGATTTTGCGACTGGAGCCGCTCTCTCTCAACTTTCGGAAGCGGACGGAAAATGGCACCCAGTTGCGTTCATGTCCAGAAGCCTCAACCCGGTGGAGCGCAACTATGAGATTCACGACAAGGAGATGTTGGCAATCATTCGTGCACTTGACGAGTGGCGACATTTCCTTGAAGGGGCCCAGCACAAGTTTGAGATCTGGACCGACCACAAGAACCTCCAATACTTCATGACGTCCAAGAGTCTCAACAGACATCAGGCAAGGTGGTCGCTTTTCCTATCCCGGTTCAACTTCACGCTTCACCACAAACCCGGACGGACAATAGGGAAGACAGACGCACTTTCCTGCTGGGAAAATTATGGCTCAGGCAATTCGGACAACAGGGACATCACACTACTCCGGCCGGAAATGTTCAGTATCAGGGCATTGGAAGGGATCACTGTGGAAGGAGAAGAGCGAGAGGTTCTGAGGGATATTAGGCAAGGGATGAAGGATGCAGAATTGGAAGAGGCGGTGGCAAAGGCAGCTGAAGAGTTGAGGAAGACCAATGTCAAGTTCGTGCGGACGGCAGAACGGACAGAATCAGACAGATTATTGTTGTTCAGAGGCAAGATATATGTTCTGCCTGATCCCGAACTACGTCGAAGGATCGTTTTCCAACACCACGATTCTAGGATTGGAGGGCATGCAGGACGGTGGAAAACTCTGGAGTTGGTTACGCGCAGCTACTGGTGGCCCCAAATGTCAAGATACATCGGTCAGTACGTCAAGACTTGCAACCTCTGTCTTCATACGAAGATCCAAAGGAAGGCCCTGACCGGAGAACTCAAACCCCTACCTGTCCCAGAGGCTAGGTGGGATACGGTCAGCATAGACTTCATGGTGGAACTTCCGGACACGCACGGTGCAGACGCCATCATGAACGTGGTAGATTCAGTGAGTAAACGAGCTCATTTCATTCCTACGAACACCACTATCACTGCACTCGGAGCCGCACAGCTTTATCTCAACAATGTCTGGAAGCTACACAGCTTCCCCAAGCAAGTCGTCTCTGACCGTGGCCCCCAGTTCGTCGCCGAGTTCACCAGAGAACTTTACTGGATGCTAGGCATCAAGCTCGCGGCCACGACCGCTTACCACCCCCAGGCCGATGGTCAGACCGAGCAGGTAAACCAAGAGTTGGAACAATACCTGCAGCTCTTCGTAAACCAGCAGCAGGACAATTGGGATGAGCTCTTACCCATGGCCGAGTTCCAGTACAACAACCATGTCCACTCGTCGACCCAGCACACACCCTTCATGTTGGATTCTGGACGGAACCCGTGCATGGGCTTCAAACCTCAACAACCGGCTTCGAGACTAGAGACAGTCAATGAGTTCAAGGATCAGATGCAGGAATCGTTGGAAGAGGCGAAGGCGGCCCTCACCAAGGCCAAGGACGACATGGCACAGTACTACAATCGTCAGAGGACTCCCCCGCCGGAATATCAAATCAGTGACAAGGTCTATCTGAACGCCAGTGACATCAAGACCACCAGACCGTCTCAGAAACTCAGTCATTGTTATCTGGGACCGTTCAAGATCATAGGCAAACCCGGTCACCATACGTACAAACTCGAACTTCCGCTCGGAATGAGACGCATACACCCGGTCTTCAACATCGTCAAGCTCTTGCATGCGCCCCCAGACCCAATTCCCGGACGGAAGTCAGATCCACCTCCCCCACCGGAATTGGTCGATGGAGAAGAGCACTATGAGGTCAAACAGGTGCTGGATAGCAGGTTATTCCATAACCGTTTGGAGTATTTGGTCAAGTGGGAGGGTTATGGGTATGAGGAGAACTCATGGGTAGCCGAGCGGGATATGGCCACGCGGGATTTGATCACACAGTTCCATCTCACTCATCCTAACACCCCTCGTTGCATTCGCACTACAGCTTTCAACTCCCTCGATTTTCGACATCTTCGGCATGTTTATGCATCGAGGACGCCGCATTCTAGAGGGGGGTGATGTCAGGGGACACTCCTAGATTTCCACCCGGAAGAATTCCGTCCGCAACTACCTCTCGTGACAACCACCCTCAGGGAGTGATTCCGCGCGGGATTCACCCTTAGCACATTTGTCGACTCCTGTGGCCAGAGAGTGGGAGGTTTGGTTGGAGACAGTGGTCGTCTAGTGGAGGGTATATGCGCATCTAGTCATAGCGCATGAGTAAGGTGTTGTTTAGCGCCGGTCGGCCGTCAGGATCGTTTCATTGTTTCTCCGTTCGCTTCCACTTCCTTGTTTTCCTTTTCATTGGTTCGCTCCCCTTCTTTATTGTTTCCGAGTTCATCAGACCATTGTTTATTTTCCTTTCGGGGTTTATGTCTCCGGTTCCGGACGGTATTTAGTGGGCTCACTCTAGCAGAGGCAATCCAAGTCTTTCTCTTTGGATTTCCCCTCTGCTAGGTGAGATTCCCGTCATGTGTATATATTTCGTTCATTTATGTATCTTTGGATTTCCCCTCTGCTAGCTCTGCGTGACGTTCACTCGGCTTCAAGGGTTGCCCTTACAAACACTCTTTGGAGGGGAAGGAAGATCAGTGAAGTACTGATTGACCAAGCCCACCAAACAATAGGACATTTTGGTCCATTCAAAACCTTGAAATACATTCAAGGATCATTCTGGTGGCCATCAATGACAGCTGATATAGAAGCATTTTGCAGCTCCTGTGGAAGATGCCAGACAATTAAGTCTAGCAATCAGAAACCTACTGAGCTTCTACACACCTTACCAATTCCTGAACAACCTTGGAAATCCATCGGGATGGACTTCGTTGGACCACTACCATTGTCCAATGGGCATGACTGTTTACTAGTCATAATAGATCATCTGACATCCCAGATGCACTTGGTCCCAACAAAGACCACTGTAACAGCCAAGGAGGTAGCTTGGATCTACCTCCAAGAGGTAGTCTACATACATGGATTACCAACATCTATTGTATCCAATAGAACTCAAAGTTTACTTCAATATTCTGGAAGGAGTTACACCGACTCCTAGGAACCAAGCTATTGATGTCCACAGCATTTCACACTCAAACAGATGGTGCTACAGAACAAGCCAATCGTTCTATTGCTCAAATACTATGAGCTGTGGTCAAAGACAACCAAAAAAATTGGAACTGAAAAATGCCCAATGGTAGAATTTGCCATCAACAGTAGCACTGGTGCTACTACCGAATTCACACCATTCGAATTAATATACAGGTATATGCCCCGTATTTCAGTCAATACAACTATGACCTTGAAATACCGAGGTATCCAACAATTCGCTGAACAAGCAAAGTGGAATTTAATAGCAGTACATGGGGCTATTATTGAAAACTGCATCGTACAGACACACTTTGCCAATAGGCATAGAAGAGAGCCTCCTATATACAAAGTAGATGATCTGGTCTACCTATCCACAGCAAACCTAAGTATGCCCAAAGGATGAGCACAAAAACTTGTCCCCAAATACATAGGACCTTACAAGGTCCTTAGGGTGGACAATAACAAGTCTACTGTTGGCTTGGAATTACCTCCAGAATTAACGAAACATCGGATACACCCAATGTTCCACATGAAACTGATTCGTTCTCATATTGAGAACAATGATGAACACTTCCCTAATAGGGAAGTAAACGCCTTGTACGAACTAGGCAAGAGCAACGAACATGAATGGTTCATCAATGAGATTATTGGTCACCGATGGACCAATAAAGGGAAGATTGACTTCCAGGTCAAGTGGATGCTAGGCAACATCACTTGGGAACTGTTGCATGAATGCAACAAATTAGAAGCCCTCGAGAAATACCTCGAGATTCATGGGATTGATAATCCCCAGCAATTGCCTCAATGCCACTAATGAGGGCATCATGATCACACGTAATTCACGTGATGTTCAGCCAATAACTGAACTGAGGTGCTGTGGCACCAGGTGTCTGGCCAGCTTGCCAATACACCGCAAGCCAATAAAAATATTCAAGCCCTGTTTCCACAAGGCTTAAATTTGCAAGACGCCCTGAACTGTCTTAACCAGCATCCACTACAATGGATAACAAGGTGGACCTGTCCGCCTACCCCATGAGTGCCATCCAGGCATTCAAAATGGACCCATCCACCGAATGGGTAATCGAGTCCACACCAGGATTCATGGTGATAAAACACAAGATGGGTTGCCCCATCTGTGATGCCTCGGCATCCCACTGTATGGCCACTAAAAGGTCATATGAGATTCGTCTTGATGAGAAGGAAGTCAGTCACGCTGTGGCTGAAGCCTGGCCTGAATTGGTCAGGTATCAAGACAATTATTATCGTCTCTTGGAGGACCCCAATGCCCTCAAGGAAACTGCAAACTCAGCCAAGAAGAAGGCTGAGGAATGCAGAGTCAAAATTAATGAACTCTACGAAAAGCTCGACACTTGTCGAGCCACTATTAAGAACCTGGATAACCAGGTTCATTCCTTGGAGGCCAAACTCCAAGCAATCAAGGGTAATTCTGACGAGTTACCCAATCATGAGGATCTCATCCTCGAGAACAAGGGCCTTCAACAGGAGCTTGACTACTATGTCGGGAGGGTGCGACATGCCCTCTATGGGAAAGATGCCAACTGGGCGACTCGCAATGGATATCACATTAGTGATATCCCTGGGTCTGATGGAGAGGATGACAATGAAGACCAGTCAGGTCTTCCTACATTACCTGAGGAAATCCCTGAGTATAGGCTGTCTCGACCCTCGGTCAAACTGACTTGCTCTGTAGGCAAGTCTAACTGGAACAGCTTTAAGGTTGTTCCTGAAGCAGGTATCCCTGCTATTGGAGGCTCTTGTCTCCCCCATACCCAAAAAGAATCATTGCTGATCCTCCTGCCCCCATTACTGGAGTGTTACCCAAACCATTGGGTAAATCACAGGCTGAACGCCAGGATCAGCCCACTCTCAGAGGCACTTCTGACTGGGTCATGGAGAGTGATATCCATGACTCCGAGATGTGCAGGCTCTACATCAAAGGTAGAGCCCTGCAGCCTCATCTGTAGTCATATTCCACATTGATGAATACGCCAGGTCCCTACCTGGTCTCCCTCGGAATCTCGTGGTTCGTCACAATGACCCTGACTGGATGGTAAATGTTGTCCAGGCATTTAATGCAAATCCCTCAAGGATTCCTCGAAACCTTTATCTTGAAGGTTTACATGTCAATGTCAATGATGCCGACGAATGCAGGAGTAGCTAGATAGTATATTCAATAGATACATCAACTGTGCATTGACTATATAGACTTCAGTCAATGCTGACATTGTGATTTTGGCCATCGAAAATAGCTGAAACCCTAACTCAAATGCTTAGTAAGTGGGCACTTAGCTGTGTTGGATCTAGCATTCCTCTACCTTACCTGGATCTGAACCTGCAGATATGTGTCTAATTTATACTCCTACTTGTATCTGAACAGGTGTCTCTTCTGGATACCTGTACCTGTTCAGATGCAGGTAAATGGATAAATACCTACAGATACCTGCATAAAACTAAATAATGTATGTTTAGGGGGTTAGGGGAGAGTCTCAAGTGTACTAATATACTATTCTTATGACTATTTGCTTGTATCAAAGTCCAGGAGCACCTCCATCTTTGATTTTCAGTAGTATCAATACTTTGGACCAGTACCTGGGATCTGTTTAGGTGTACCTGTGGCCTACCTGCTCAGGTTTTCACAGGTAACAGATCCGGGTAAATTTGGATACACCTACAGGTTACCTGGGGATACTTGAACCCATGTTCAGCCCTACATTGAGGCCATTCATACTGTGCTAGGTGGTCATCTATCACAGCACAGGAATACAAGGCCCTTGATGCAATCTGGCAGTGTAAAGATCCTTAACTGTCAGAAAAGCCTTTCACATTGTGCTAGTGACTGTCTATCACCACACAGAAAAGCAAGGTGCCCCCACTAAAGATGTGGTGATACAGCCTGGCTGTGAACATATTCCTACATGTTAAAGAAGAATGTTGTCTTCTGGTAGCACAAAAAGAACAAGGAAAACAACTCAGCCATGCTGTGTGCACTCAGAAAGGAACTGTTCAATTCTCAAGCAGCCTGGTAAGTTTTAGATGAGAGATAAATTAGATACAGTTGAGGAAATTGTATGGTAAAAGGGAATAGATCAAAAGTGAGGGAATCAGTGTGCATCATGCTATCTGTTGCTGTTTGGCTATGAGGCAGAACATTTCGGTAATGGCATGTCACATAGGTCCTTTTCTTATCATGCAACACAGACTGAGAGGTCAAACTAAAGTAAGCTGTGCAGTAATTACTGCATTGTACATTGAGATTTTATTTAATTCTGTGTATGAAACATATGCTTACAGAGTCAATGCATTGGTAGCACAGTCATTGAGTGTCAATGTAAGCTATTGCAGAGCACATGTGCTTCGTCATGATAGGAGAGATGGAGAACAAAGATGCTGAGGTTAATATTGCTGATGATCAGTAAAGCTTAGCAACAGGATTGGGGCTCATCCTGTCAGACATGGTATCCTTCAGTGGCTGACTATGAAGGTCCACAAGCTGAAGGCCTCCCATGCTGACTTTCGGGTGCAGCCACTGTGAAAACACTCAGTTTGGGTACATCACACAGTGCTGAGGAGAGCCACAGCGATGTATGTGAGGGGAAAGAGCATGCCTCTCTTTGCTTATATACTGGTGACCGCTTTGCACTCATCTCATTTAACAAGTGTCACATGGAGTGGCACATTGGGCTATATTTGGTCAGCATAGTAGTGCTGCTCCGGTGCTGCAATTGGCACAATGGTGCTATTCATATCTGGTTTAACAAGTGCCATGTGGAGTGGTGCATTGGGCTATTTTTAGTCAGCATAGTGGTGCTGCTATTAGCCTTACTCAGCACATGTGGACATTCAACAGCTTCCCTTTCAATGTTTGATCCTGTTTGGCTCACTCAGGTCTTGCCAAGCGGAACTGGCAATATGGAGCAAAGCAGTCTACTCCTGTGTTCCATTTATAATTGTGCATGTTCTTTAGTTATCACCTATCTATAATGTCATATTTTCTTATGATCTACTATTATTCAATCTAACTATGGATGTTATAGTTTAATTACTTATAATACTTATGGTGGCCAGGACTATGATTAGCTTAATAGGATGTGATTCTCTTCTTGAATGTTGAGAGAACAGGAAAGCTCATTATTGTAGACCAGATAAAAAGAACTTATGCTCTGAATCTGATCATAAAGATACACTCTTCCATGAGCTGGATGCCCATTTCTTGAGCCTTTGTTACGTCCTGATATCTAGATGTCACTTCGGACTCTGGATATAGTAGAATGAAGTAAGTAATTTGGAGTCCGGATGATATAACTGAAAGGATTTGGCTTCAACTTATATGTTGCACCCTTAATCATATGTGTTGTCCTTATTTCAGAATGAAGTCCAGATGAACAAAGGATCGGAGTCCAACAGTTGTCACAAACAAGTCGGTATAAGATAACTCAGAGACTGAGTATAGTAGAACAGAGGAAAGGTAGGCAGATGGAGGCCGGAATAAGTTAACAGAATAACGAAGTGGATTTCTGACTACTGAACCATAATACAATTGAGGCCATTTACACTAAATGGAGCCCAAGAATAAATGGGGAAATAGTCAGGGTCACGGAGATGAAACAGATAAAGGAAGAATACAAATGAATGTGGCTGGCTGGCAATAACATAAAGCGGAGGCCGATGAGAATATAATGTAAAAGTCATGTGGAACATAAACACATGAAATCATAAGCAATGCTTGGCATCAATGAGAATTAAGCAAGATAAGAAAATGGAGATCTGAAAGAAAAAGAATGAATGAATAAAGTGAAAGTAAAGTCAGAGGTCTGAAGACAAATAGGATATGAACAGAACATAGAACAATGAAAGAAATCAAAGATGAATAACATAATGGAGTTCAAAAGAAATCAAAGATGAATATAAGATTGGAGGTCCGAGGTTGATAACGGGATCAGGTCTTGACAGCCTTCAATATGTGCTTCAAGAATAACTGTCATTTCTTTCCCAGTTCTGAGATACATATCCTGTTCATTCCCTGCTGAGATGTTTCAGATGCTCTGACAGATACACTCATGTGACATGCTTGACTTGACTTTGAATGCTCTAAGACAGTACTAATGTGAGGTCTTGTGGAAACCAAAGTGTATTCTATAGAGTGATTGTGTGTATTCACTCAGTCTTTACAATGATAGACAATTGGAGAAATGAAATATCTAGACAGTATAAGTAATAAAATTGTGAGGTCTGTTGTGTCTGGCTGACTTATCTGAAAAATATGCATTTAATTTGAATATCACTAACAGCAATTTCTGTTCAGGAGGACCTGTGTTTTGGGGACACACCTTTTATTATTTACATATTATAAAGTCTTTGACAACAATGCTTGTGGTTCTTAAGATTCTACAGAATGCAAACTTTGGCAGGGTTAGGTCCCATGACATTGTCTGGGGTGCTTATAGTTGTGCAACACAACACAATCTTAGCTGCCCAGCAAAAGTGGGATTTATCAGAAATGGAGGGAGAGGGGTGGACACAAATGGAGACAAAAAAGGAAGACACTGAGGGAGACACAAATGGGAGAGTCACAAAAAGGGGGGGGAATTTCTCTATGTAGATCAAACAGAAGAGCTGTCCTTATATACATGAGGAGGCTATGTCTACACAGCCCTATGAGTCATGCACAGCCTGAGGCAGTGCACACAGCCTTGCATAGCTACACAGCCTTGCATAGCTACACAGCCTAGCGAGTCATGATATCATAGCCACATACCTGTGCATCAGCACAGCCCTGAACTTATGCACACAGCAGAGTCTGAATCTCATATCCAACAGGATTGCACCAGGTTAGGTTTATTTCTTTGGGAGGCTTCATTTCAGGACTCACTACAGAAAATTACACATTCAAATCAAATATTGGTAAGTTTAGTTTATGTCTTCTTGAGATGCTTCATTTTGAGAGGCTCATCTGAAAATATGACATAAATCAAATATCACTAAGTTATGACAATAATGTTTGACAATACAAGGGCAATGGAAATGTCAAAGAATATGAGCAGAGTGTGAGGTTCAAATAGTGGTGAAGAAAGACAATGCCAAAAGTTGCAAAGTGAGGCTGGCAAGAACCTTTAAAGAGGATAATGTGACTAGAGTGTGGACATTGTTTGTATGCTTTATATGTCAAAACAGCTGGATGGAAGCCTGAATAGTCCAGTAAGAATGAAAGGGTTAGGGGGCATTGCTGTAATCTAAATGTATATATGGCTGATCTCAAGATTAGATGATTGTGAAAAGTTAATAGCATATAACTTACTTGCATGAGTTTGATGTGCATATTGGTCCATGCTCATACCACAACAACGATCATTGCAAGTGCAACTCCAGGTAATGTGTAAGGACAGATATCAGCCACAATTGAATCGTAGTACTTACTTATACATAATGGAAAAAGCCTGTTGTGGAATAGAGATATTTGGAACACACCATCCAGCAAAAAGTTGATCACCTTGTGCTATGTGGTTTGGAAGGCAAGTAAGTGGAGCTGAGGTGTGGTTTGGAAGGCAAGTAAGTGGAGCTGAGGTAATGTGGGGTTTGCAGCTTACCTATTGGCTAATAAAGTTTATAATTAAATTTCTCATGTGTCATGAGATGAGTTTTTGATTATTATTTGATTGCCTTGGTATATGTGACATATATGGAATAATGTGGTCATTGTGGAATGACTGTTTTACTTTTACTTTTCAACAATCCCTACTTATATGTGCTAGATAATAATATGGAAAAATAACCATATACAAATATATGAAGATAAAGTACAATATGTGCAGATTGAATGTGGGATACTGTGAGGGTAATGCTTTACTAACATGAGGAATATTATACAAGTGACAAAAGACAAAATAAGTACTATTTCTTTTCTGAAGATATATTTTGTTAGAATGTGACCTTGACATGTCCTAATAGGGATGACCCTGTGCTTAGTCATCACTCTTATTGTTTGGACATATATGGAAAGTCTATTCTTATATCACATCTTCTT
>KN837425.1:121210-134042 GCA_000827215.1 Sphaerobolus stellatus SS14 | reverse complement strand
TTTTTATCCGCTTCTTCTTGACTTCTTCACGTGAATAAACCTGAGCCAAAGCTCTAATAGGATCTGCCACAGTGTCATTAGCCCGAGCCCAATATCTGATAGGATCTAGCAGTACCAAGCCAAGAAATATCGCAATATTCCAACATTGCACGCACTGTACTTACCATACCAACTCCAGTTCAACAACCAGATGCTATCGCCAGTCGCGAGACGCTCTTGAGGATTTTTTTAATTTGTCAGATAGCTGGCCAAGTTTCTCTGTTCAACAGCCTACTGATGATATGGATCATTGGACGAAGCTGAGGTGATATGTGGCTCAATAAGAATGGATTTACAGTAATGTACAAATGAAACGAACCACATTCAATAAATAAATAATCCAAATCCCTTCAGAAGTCGAGCTCGTAGACAGTCCCATTAAAGCCTCTAGCTTCCCACGCATCCTTAAATAATTTCATGATCCAGACATAGTCCGGAATTTCACCCCAAGAGAGTGATTTTACATAATTGAAGTATAACGCGTATACAGCATCCATGCCTTCGAAGATCTTCGTAGTCGGCGTACATATCTTAACGCGCCATATTTCTTCTGCAGTGCTGTGTTCCCAAGGAAGGGAGCCACGCTCGAGATAGCTCAGTACGTATCCTAGTCCTTCTAGATCATCACGGCGAGAGGGAGCTATAATAGAAGCTTTTTTAGTATCTCGTGTGAAAGACTACAATTGCAAGCGTTGACTAACTCATGTGCATTTCCCACGTGGTTGGTTTAAATAGAGAATTCCAACCGATGCACTCTTCGCGTTGCCTGAGAGTGGGAGTCGGTTCGATTCGTCGAGCGTGTTCAAAATCGAAAACAAATATACGGTTATTCCGACCTTCTTCATCAAGACCGATTGCGAAATTTCCAGGCTTTGCATTACAATGAAGCCATCCTTGGGAATGTAGTCGCTGGTATACTTGAATCTGAGCATTCCGCAGGTTAGAATAGATGATAGGATACCATAAATATGATTATGCATACCGTTTGAATTGCGACAGCTAAAGTTTGCCGTGGTGTATACCTTTGATGACGGGATGCTAAACGTAACTTGTCTAAATCCGGTCCGAGCTTGTCGAGCACCAACCCATGATATCCTGAATCTATACCGTATTCTCCAGAGCAATGAAGATGTGGCACGTCAAGCGATAATATCGGCGCATAACTAAGCCACGTATAAACATCCCTCTCGTTCTCATATTGAATCCGGGAATTGGATACTTTGATAACCACCTGACTTTTCTGTCTACAACCATCCGGTCCTCCGTAATCATGAGCAAGGACAACACATTTATCTGTGAAAGCAGGCAAATATTCTTAGAATAACTTGAATATCGGAGATGCTGAACTCACCGTAGTCGTCCTCTATTGCTTGATATGCCCTGAATCTCCCGCCCAAGGTGCACCGGTACGAAACAACGACCGCGCTACCATAGCTCAAAGAGCGTATAGTGTCTTCTGAGGGTCGTTTCAACTTGATATATCTTCGATCCTCGAGAAAATATGTCACCGTGTCCTTCCAATCATGGCAGACCAGCTGTAGGCGGTAACATTGCTGCAGCGCCCTCTTCAAGACAGGACAGGGTGACAACGCGTCACATAGGTGATCTTCTAACTCTGACGCAATTTCGGTGTTGAGAAAGAACTCCACGATATTTGTCCAGATAGACATTGGGATGCTGCCTTGAGGTTTGCCTTCATGAGGGAGCATCGTAGGCGAGCAGATCATGGTTACAGCCCATGCATATTGATGACGTTGCTAGTTACATCGCATATAAGTATGTTGTGTATTGGGACTTATCGGACATAAGGAATCAGATTCACGTGAAGAACGACGTGTAGGAACAAACCGAAGGACAGCGCAACGGGAAAATTGCATCCGTAACTCCGCTTTCGGACACGGTGGCTCGGATTCTGGGTCAACGAATAGCAAAATTAATGAGCGAAATTAAAATGACCAACTTTCAGTATGCAATTGCATACTATTTTCTCAGAACGAATTTAATGCTGAATAATAGTAGTATACGTCACTATCTCGTATTTTCTATTATAAGCCCGAGCAGTGAACCCCCGACGGCGGGGACTATAAGGAGAATTATAGGACACTTCGAAGCTTCCTCACACATCCAAGTGATGTGTTTCGAACCAGTGGCGGCCGCGTGGCTGTCGAGTAATAATAGATACATTTCCCAGTATGCGTGCCACATGTCTATGTGGGTTCAAAGTTCCTCAGGCTGGGAGGTAATAGCAGCTGATACAGGCACTGAATAATTTGCCGTTGGCAGCTCCAGGTCAGCATGACCCAATCCTCTACGGAATGGAGATAGCATCTACACCATCATTCTCTTGCTGAGGAGGTCGAGGGAAAGATCAACTATCTTTGGAAACTAGTGGCGGCCCAATGTGTTTCCTAGACATCATATTGATAGTCGGCCCTCTAGAATGCATATAGGTCCACATTACTAGTAGTAATGAGGCAGAGATCAAGTACTACACTGATACTAAAAGGTTAGCTGAACACGCAACAGAACCACTCCTGTCTGTATTCACGTTTACTTGGAGATGACGAGTACTACTACTCTATTGGCAGTCCATTCGTTACTCGGATAGTTACATAATCCAGGCAAAGAATACCTAATGATAATTTGTTATATAATTCAATATATTTCATCTTCGTACAGGGCAGATGCTGAAGTGGACTTCTAGATGGCCTACTGGATTCAAAGGAAGAACGCCTGCAGGAGTTCGAAGGATGGTCAAATAGAACAATATAAATCCAAAAAATGACACAGCTATCTTCACGTTAAACTCCAAGATCCGACACGTTAATAAAACTGAACTTACGACTATGTCAAGACACCGTCTTTGTCTTTTGATGTTCGAAATCATCTACCAAGCAGTGGGTCGAGCCGGATTTGCCAAGACTTTGGTTCATCGCTGAAGAAAGCTGAACAATTGTTGGGGGGTTCATTTCTTCGTTCGGTATCCCAGAGCTTCGAATCGAGACAGTGGGTTGTATATTATGCCTATAAGTTCCACCAAAGGTGATAATCGAAGGAGTTGTCTCCATTTCCAGGGAAGGACTTTGCTCTTCAGTACTGATCCGGAATATCAGCGCGACGATGACGCTAAGGCTTGCCACTATCAGACTGATAGAGCACTATGAATGATTCAAATATGACAGAAGGGCTTAATGAACAAGAAGAATTCCCACCTCAACGACACCAGAGAGTGATTCAGATGTCCCTCCCATTTTCACAAGATAATAGGCATGGGCCAAGCTAACCGTGGTACTGATTATAGTGGTGGAAAAGACAGCATTCACTCGAATCTTCTGAGATCGAGCTAGTTTGATTTTCCATACCAACCGTAGGGGTACGAAGACGAGAAATGCGTCACACAATATCTCAGCTAGATAACCATTGACAGTAATTAGCACGGTCAGATTTAAAAAGGATAGATACAACATACTGATGACTTGGGCCACTGCAACTTCCATACCAAGGTTACACTGTGGATGTGGTTTGTCTTTCCATCCAGGTTCCTTCTCACACATCCACCAGACTTGTGCGAAAAGCACAGCCCATATGATCAGAAAAATTGCTGAGGCGTATAGGAGTATTAGACGGAGTGTTCCAGTAGATAGGCGGATTATTGTATAAAGAATGGACAGTCGTGCAGACCTGGTCCATGCAGTTCAATTCAGATCATAGTCTTAAGGAAAGAAATATCTGCCTCACCAAACAACTGCGTAAAAACACTGCGCATAACTGGGAAAGTTAGATCAACGTGATGCATTTATTCCAAGTTGAAGTGTCGCCTTACACGTAATAGAGGGCAATTTGAGTCGCTTGACTATGCTTCCCTGAGACAGACTCCATTATAGAAATAGGAATGAAAGGTGGGGGCGTATTTCTCTTACCTGGATTCTCAAGGTCTACTCCCAGGGCAGCCATCAATACGTTTATGAAAATCAACCCTATGCCAGCCCATGCATCGTCCCACCACAACCGCCTAGAACGAGTTCGCTCATAGAAGCGGATGAGAGTGATGATCGTGGCCATAGGCATCATAATAAAGTTAGCGACTAAAAAGAATACTCAAGTCAAAAAAGAATACTGTCATTCAGAAAATATTGCTTGCCTCTAAGTGTTTCCATAGATGGACCGGAAGAAGTCGCCATGTCCGAAGGGAGAGATAATACAGACTACCGAACATGGGGGATGATTTCTGATTCATAGACTTGTAACCTTTTAAGCCTTCTCCAGCTCGATGCTCGGATACTTATACCTGACAGTTTCAGAATTTTCTATGACCAGATCCGCTGATGTTTGGAAAATAGACTACACGTCGTGCTCCAAATATGAGGCAAGGTCGTTATTGGACTACAAGAGATTCAACGATAGTCGAGGTAGATTGGGGTATCACGGCACCATCCCGCTTGGGGCGTAGCGGAGGGCGCTCCGTTCGCTACCCATTCATGCGCGATGCACTGACCCTGGGCGTGGGTATAAGCTTGGTTACTTGTTACACTTGAAGCATACTTAGGTACACTACGCAGGCATTCCACCTAAGTATACGTGTTTCATGTTGGATTACGCCGAACATCGATTCAAAGAGCGTACTATGGTAAGTGTATGCGGAAGATTTGCTCTAGAAGCAGTGGAGAATCTACAGAAAATTCTTGAAGAGAATTGGCTTATAACCCTAAATTAAACAAGCTTAAAACATCTGTATTTCTTTTAAGGCTAGTAGCACAAACTTTACACTTAGACTGGCATCTCATTCAATCTACATCTTCGCGTGCGTGTACCGAAGATCATTCTCACCCTAGAAGACATGGCTCGTATTATTATTAGCGACTAGCGACACGGCGTAGTAGTATAGACAGGTATATTCAACGCATCTTGGGAGTCTTATATTAATAACATCCAAGCAGAGAAAACTAGTTATTATTTTTCAGAGCTTGAAGAACGACAAGCATTGGCGCATGTAGTCGAGGACGACATAGACCCCTTACAACTAGAGTATTAGCCTTATGTTTGGAACTATGTATTAAACCTCTGGCACGCAGATCCATCAAAATTTTCAATTGGTAACAAGTAATGAATAGGTAAGCTGACTGAATAAAACTATTGCTGTCAGTGGGTAGGGACAGATTCATTAGGGGCGGAAGGGGAACCAGAGGGGACCATGACTCGGATATCTTTTGGATATTATACCATGGCTAGATGATATGCTAACTTGGTCGTAGAAGTCACTTTATTCTGGGACGTCTATCTTTAGATTAAATGCGTCATGGACTCATGGTGACCTCGTACCCTTCGGCGCTATGAGCAATGCGGCAGCCAGACGGCATATATAGGGTGCAAGGCCCCTCAATTGACACCACGACCAGCCCAACTTCGTTCTTGTCTCTCGACTCTATCTCCAACGTATATTCAATCCACGATGAACTCTGCCAAAGCCAACACTACAGTCCAACCTAAAGCTTCCTCTGGGATGGGTGAGCTTTGTCTTCTTTGAAATTATTTCCAGTAAATCAACAAGCAATACCTATAGTTTTGTCCGTCCAGCCTTCGATTGAACAAGCCGAAGTTGAAGCTCGTCAACAGAAACACCAGCACAAGACGATGCGTCTGCGTGGTGGAGGTGCGGCAAAGGTGAGGAATATTTACGTACATTACTTGTCAGTGTGAACGTGTCTGATTATTTTTATCCAGGACTGCTTCCTCAGCATGGTTGAGTGCTTCCTTTGCTTCGAGTGTTGCAAGGTTCGTTACAGTTTATTGAAAATTCGCTTTCTTTCTAAATACCAATACGATTCATTTGACACGAATAGGACTGCTGTGAATGTGAGTTGCTTTGAATATCATTTGAGCGAATCTGGCTGATCCATATATTAGGCTGGGCCGACATCATCTGTTGCCCTTGCGAACTCTGCTGCTAATCAGCAATTAGACTTTTTCTCTCTCGAACATTTGTCTTCTCTGTCTCTGTCTCTGTCTCCTTTGGAGATATGCATGTACCATAATGGATATGACGTCAATATGACGCGTTTATACTACCTCCTCATGCTTTTACCAAGTTATCGTTCATGGACAAATCAAATCACCTAGATTACATATTGGCAATTTGGATCCAATAGAGATAACACCTCACCCGCTTTAAGACAGGCCTTGGGAAAAGACTGGTAAATTTGGGCAGAGATTAGCTATGAACCTAAGCGAGCCCGAATGCATGGCTCGGCCTTCACGGCAGCTGATACAGTATCCATGCCTTCTCGTTCCTCCTCTTTACTATTAGCTTAGCTCAAGTATTTAGTATGAAGTAAATAGATGGCTGGGATAGAGATTTGGTATTTTATGGCATAATAGAAACCTTTGTGTCCAAGGACCCAACCCCAATGTGTTGGAAAAATTGGTTTATCAGTGGCCGCGACCGCGGAGGCACCCCATCGACGCACACTTAAGCATGACCTGAAGCCGATTTTGCATACTTGCGGATTAATCCATGAGTCGCCAACAGCTTACGTCATCGCTACAGCACGCACCATCGGTAAGACCGTGTGGGAATGATCATACGTAGCCACGACATCGCCACCCATTATCATTGGAATCATTAGAACAATAGCTGCAACACGGTACCCTGACATTACCACGGCCGGATAGCGGATGGTCATGTTGCCCACCGGCTTGCCATATATTACCATCGGTCGTGATCATGATAGCGGCGGGTCAGGAGCAACCCATGAGGATGAGATCATTATCGGTGCCTATGCGTGTGGCGATGACGCGTTGGGAGCTGGTAATAGTAACGATCTGTGACACTGTCATATCACCTCAGCGCGGTTTTGCTGATGACCGCGCCGCCGCTTTATCTTCTCTTCCTCAACGGTTGTCGTAGTCCCTTTGGACGGGTTCAAGGTTGAACAGGTGGCATGCCATTGGTAGCCACTGGGGTGCAACCTTGTAGGATCACCCGTTCCCTTGGTACTTGGGAGGAGAGGAGGGAGAACCGTGGCTATTCTCCCAGCTACTCTCTACACCTCGCTAACTACGTCCTCCACCGCTGTCGAGGATTCCGCTCGCTAACTCGACTTCGCTAGTCGTCGCTTTGCGCATTTTTTGGCTTCCCTCCCACGGCACCCTGGTTTCTTTTTCTTCTCACTCTATGAATGTATGAATGTATCATTTCCGCTGGCTCTATTACTACCTAATTACAACACTTATGGTGCCCGCCCGCCTGTTTTTTTCCCTTCTCTGTCTCTCTTCTGCTTCTCTCCTCCGTTAAAATGTGGCTGCATGGTTTGGATCCTTTTTTCGCTTGTCGCTCCCGCTCTTGTATGGTCTATGGTCTAACATCAATATGAATTTTTGGATGGCGCCTAGCGCCGAGTATCGCCTCTTGCCTCTCGCTCATTCAAGCAAAAACTCGCAGTGATATTGGATTTGAGAGCCATCTTCTGCACCAATTATGAGCTCATCAGTTCTCTGGTTATAGATCTTTCATTATAATTATTTAGTTAGTCTGGTGGTGCATGCGGACTGAAAGAGTGCCACATAGGAGTTTCGACCCTTTTCTCATGTTTCGGCTCCCTCAGCTTTCCGAAGTCCATATCAGTCACATAATCTATTTAGACCGAATCTATACATATTATTATAACTCTTTGAAAACATTGCCTACTTTTTAGGTGTCAGTGATTCCGTAGACTCATTGTATTCTAAGGAATGCGATTGTGTATGCAACGTGTGCTGACTTGTAATTGGGTTGAGCCTGACAATATTAATTTCTTGACGAGCAATCTGCTCATCGTCGAGGACTCCATTATTTGTTATACGGCTGTGATTTCTTCCACCAGAGGTTACAATGGGTCTGGAACCATTTAACGCAGATGGCGGAGGCATGGAGTCCTCGGTGCTAATGCGGCACAAACGTGCAATGATGACGTTCAGGTTGGCCACCATTAAACTGACAGAACCCTACAGTAACCTTAAGTTTCTCCACCAATCGAATTTAACAAGTACTAACCTCGATAACAGCGGCCAAAGCCTGGTCGAGTCCTCCGAACCGTAGAACATGGTAAGCATGGTTCAGACTCACAGCGGTCATAATTATAGTTGTCAGGAATATTGCAGATATTCGTATTTTATGAGCTTTGGATAACCTAACTCGCCAAACCAAGTATAATGGCATGATTATCAAGAAAGCATCGCAGATAATATTGGCTTCAATTGGAGGGTTATTAGGTGTGAAATAAAATAAAATGGCGATTTGACTTACTAACGGCTTGACAAACTGCAACTTGGAGTCCAAGCTTGCATTGAGGAATAGGTGCATCTTTCCATCCTGATTCTCTCTCACATACCCACCAGACTTGGGCAAATAAAAGCATCCAGATAACGAGGAAAGCCAAAGCACCCCAAATCAGGATTCGTCGGAAGGTACCAATGGCCAAGCGGATAACAGTTAGGAGAATGGATAACCTGGCAGACCTGAGGAGGGAAAAAATGATGTCTGCATGGAGGAACTGAGGATACTACAGCAGGGAATTACCAGACGACCGCATACAAAAGTTGAGCACACCTTCATAGGATTTTGTCAGCTACTCAAGCCATGCCATAATGGCGAGTAAACATTATACTTACATATAATAAACCACAATATTCACGCTTAGACTACGATTCACTAGCAACTGAGAGTTACTATAATATTTCGGTATGACATGCAAAATATGTGACGTACTGGAAGGCTGAAGATGGATTTCAATCGCTGCCATGAAGGCATTGACGAATACGAGACATAAAGCTGCCGATCCGTCATCCCACCATAGTCGCTTTGAACGGGCACGAACGAAAAGGCGAAAGAGGGTTATAAGACTCGCGATGCTTATTAAAGTGAAGCTGGCAACTTCAAAGGCAAAGATTCTGTCAGCTCAAGCTAACGTTCTAGTTCTTCCCGTCAGTTCTTACCTCTCACTTCCTTGACCGTTGGACCATTCATCCCGGATGGAGTGACGACTCGGAAAGATGAAGGTAACGGAGAAAACCCTCTCTGTCTCAAGGGCATGTACATACCCACCGAAATTAGAATTTATTGCGCTTAGTATGTTTCTGGCAATTTTTGACGACCAGCTTTCTGATCTCTGGAACGGCTATCAAGCACCGAGAGAAATAAGATCATCTTAAACTTAAGATGTAGAATCAAGTTTGAATAGACTGTATTCATATTTATTGGCATCAAAGAAGCTCACTCGTAAGCAAGGCGGCCCACCGGCCAAAGTGATTATCCAAGATTATCCATCTCTTTATAGAAAACCCGTGAATGATAAGCCTGGAAGCTAGTGTGTTTTCTAGGTACCGCTGGTAGTTAGAAAGGTGAAATATTCTTAACCACTGGGTCTTGGCCAAGAACCCGATTTCCCTTCAGTGCATTCGAGAACGTTCCAGACCGAATTAACGGAAGACTGGAAGAAGATTTAATTCGATTGTCACACCCTATTAAAGCTCATGCTTGAAGGCTATTACCTATTACTTCCCATGTCAGTCTCTTTAAATGAGATCAGCTATAATTCATGAACCAAACCTTCAATATCATTGCTTCTAGTTCTGATTGGATTCCATTGGGCGCATATACGAAGTCTTCAAAATAATCCAGTTTAGTTTGAGTTTAGTACAGTTTAATCCAGTAGATGCCAACAGGCCCGTATCGATCTTGATGGCATACATAGTATTTGAAATGCAAGATTTGATTTCAATTTACTTGGGCCTGATCCGCGATACCTCGATACTGACGATTACGCCCAGCCCGGGACATCTCTTCCTATTCAATAAATATGTGCCTTGATAATATTTCTATACAGGTGCCTCGGGTGGGTTTCGTATCGTTTCGTATCTCTATCTATTATGACTGCTACGACGCTCGAGAATACCTCGCCTCCAGTGATAATATTCCCATCTATGTTAAAGCTATTGGAGATTCATCAAAGCCTAGTATTGTATTTCGCATGGGGTACTGTTAAGTGCTGCGGTGTGGGACGGAATATTTGAAGAGAAGAGTTTGCTTGACAGCTATTATCTGATACGTTGATCCACTGGCAGAAATCCTCCTCTTTAAATGGTCAAAAATTGAGCTACATTTGACAGGTTGCCTACGACATGAGGGGACATGGCCGGAGTGGGATGCCAATTGAGGAGGCAGGGCATGCTTGTTCCCTGTATGCGGACGAATTTTCAACAATCTGCAAGGAGCTGGGGCTCACAAGGCCTATATTAGTGGAATGGCATGTCATCTGTTGCTTATATAACATATTGTACCTCATATATGCATATCCAGGAGTCTAGGCGGTTAGTGTGAAATTCACTGCCGAGATTCTAGAATTTACTGTGGCTAATCACTTTGATACAAAGCCACCACCGCATGTGACATCTGCGCTCACCTCGGAAAGGATTTTATTTCTGCATTCGTTACCTCACTGCCTTATGCTATATCGGTCCTATCATGAACTAAGTTGGTTCATCGACCATTCTAGGCTTTCTCCCTGGATTCTTCACTGCAGGTGAAGTAGAACTCTCCAGAAAAGCCAAGATAGAGTTCGTCGACACTATTCAATGAACCTGAGAGGATTCCAGTGTCGATTAACTTGAAGTGGTCTTGTTTGGGAATGAGTTTATTGCAGCCATCCGAAGTCTCAAAACTAGTGCTGTCTCGCAAGCAAGATCCAACCACGTTGTTCCAGGCAGGAGCTGCGGGGCTCCTCTTACTGATCATAAATGGAGAGACTAATAAACAAATCAAAGGAGAGGTGGTTATTCGGGAAATGAAACCTATAAATGTCAAGATCTTCGACGTTCCGAACGGTAGCCATGCACTCTTCACTGA
Organism: Sphaerobolus stellatus SS14; assembly: GCA_000827215.1. NCBI lineage: Eukaryota > Fungi > Basidiomycota > Agaricomycetes > Geastrales > Sphaerobolaceae > Sphaerobolus > Sphaerobolus stellatus. The sequence continues at coordinate 123,124 of KN837425.1, read as the reverse complement.
GAATAAGAAAGAGTTTCTTGACGCATTGACTGAGTTTGCTAATCGTATCCTTGTGAGCTTTTTATCCTTTGGCAGTAACTCGAGAATGCTTATTATCTATTGAAACAGAAAGTGTAATGAGTCTTAGGATCTGTCAACCGTTTGGACTTAAAGGCTTACATAGGGATCAATTGAGACCTAGCGCTGTATATGTGCCGTTTTTGATATAATTTATAGAGACATCAAATAAGTCGCCATAATGAACCATTAGAAATAGGTTTTGTAAGGGTATAAAACATCAATAGATTAGGAAGCAATGATACGGCTCATGATAAAGTTCTCATGAGGTGACTCGAAGAAATTGAGACAAGTCGGCTCTATCGTTCAGGAGCACGGGTTGTATGGCATATGCACGGACTGCTGTAAGTGTAACAAATTGACTGGAATTTTAAAAAGAAAACCTATACTGGTACTCTCAATGCGCAGTTCAATATATCCCTCTAAATATCTAGTAATGAGTCCTCCCATGGCACTTTCTATTACACTCCATTGACGTCTGTATATTAGATGGAGTCGCGCATTGGTCGGGATCAAACCGGATAGATACGTGACGTCACGTGTCCCGTGCGTCACACCGATTACTATAAGCACGTTAGTCATCGTCATTACACACACAGCTTCTGCCCCTTTCCTCGCTCAGCATACCCACCATCCTTCTATATACCCTCATACTTTGCTGAACACAAAACATTGTCAAGAAGATAGTTAAGAAATATTGGGGCTGGGCGCGATGTCAGAGTCGGCGTTCGATGTGATACCTTTCGAGGTAGGTTTCGTTGCGTTCTTTGTGCTAGCGGGCGGGGAAGATCGAGGGAAAGGGTGCGATCGGAAAGATCGAATAGTGCTCATGCAATGCTTATTTGTCTAGGACATTAAAGGTCAATGGAAGAAACTTGGATCGGGATCATTCGGGAACGTTTACAAAGGTGCGTTAAGTCCCCTGTGGAACTCAGAAACACCAGTTGACCTTATAATCCTTTTGCAGGATCCTATCTTGGTATCGACGTCGCAATCAAAGAAGTATTACCTTCTACCGAATACGATGTTGCGAAGTACTTCGAACGCGAATGGCGTCTCATGAAAGAATGCAGACACCCCAACGTCGTGCTCTACCTCGGTCTTTCCCGCGCTCCTGACGGTCGTATCTTTATAGTCTCAGAATACATCGAAAACGGGAACTTGAGGCATTATATATATGATAAGACCAAGACGTTTCCGTGGAGATTGCGACTGTCGTTTGCGACAGATATTGCCAGGGCTTTGGCATACCTGCACGCAAGAAAGGTATGACGCATCTTCAAACCAGGTTAATTAGTGATTCACGTACATTCCTCATTTCAGTGTCTCCATCGTGATCTCAAAGGAGAAAATCTCTTGCTTACGTCTAACCTTCGCGTCAAGATCACCGACTTTGGCTTCGCCCGCATCGCCGCCCGAAACGACTCAGAACTGAAACGACTCACGTTCTGTGGCACAGACGCGTACATGTCACCCGAGATTCTCGCTGGGACACCCTTCGACTTGCCTACCGATATTTATTCAATGGGTGTTATCTTGGCAGAGATCGCTTCGAGACGTTTAGCCGATAATACGCACTTTGCTAGGAAACCACCAGGGTTTGCCGTTGATAGCGAGGAAGTACGGCAAAATGTCACCCCAGGGTGTCCAGATGATTTCTTACAAGTCATCTTGGATTGCCTGAAGGAAAATCCCAATGAGAGACCGATTGTGACGGAAGTCTTGGAGAGGTTAAGGGTGATAGAGTTGGAGGTTGCGAAGCGGTCCGAGTCTGAAGACGAAGGCAATGTAGGCACTGTCAAGTTTGTCAGTCGAGGACGCAAGGGTCCAACAAGACCTGGTGCACCAAGGATACCG